>WEIU01007086.1:144400-165398 GCA_013389925.1 Aegithalos caudatus | reverse complement strand
TTCCTTCCTTCCTGTATGCAATTTTCTAGCAAGATCAGTTCCTGAGCTTTTTCTCTGTAAGAAAAAACAAATATTTGCCTACTCAGCTTGGTACAAATTAGAGGGAAATTTTAGGACAGAACTGGGCATTTGGGGAATTTAGTGACAAAAACAAACAAAGCAAAACCAAGTACAACTATGTGCTATAGTTTAAAGTTTTGCTTGTCAGTGTCCTCATATGTTTTTTTCTGCTTTGACGGTATTCCCTGGATATTAGGAAAAGTCTTGCTGATAGTTCTACAATTCTTTTTGTATGTGTAGAAGATGATGCAATCAGATACAATTTTAAAGATGTAAAATATTTAAAGTAGCTAATTATTTCCTTTCATATTGGGTTTGCCAGCTTTCACAATCCAGCTACTTAACTGTGACTCCCCAGTCAGTTAAACTCATTTTGATGGATTGGATTGACACTGATATCCATTTACCTCCATTTTTATTCCAGCTTCCTTTTAGCAAACAATTATGGAACAGCAATAGCTTCCCGCTGGGCAGACAAATTCTTTCTGTCTTCCTTTAACACAGCTGTGCATTTTTCCAAGTGATGAATGCAGTAGAACCAAATCATATGGATCTACGATCTGTTCCAGCTGCTATTGGAAAGAAATGATTAAAACAACAGAAACAAAGTGGAAAGAAAACTCCCTGCTTTTTTCCCTCCAAGCCAGCAAACATATTATTGAGCATAAGCAGCAAAATGCATTTTTAAACTCAAGAAGCAAATGTGCATATAAGCAATAAGAGGCTAAGCAAATAATAAAGCAGAATGACATGACACCATATCACAATCCTCAATGAGTAAGTAGCACAGTTCAACCTCAAAAGCTACTGAGTAAGACGAAAATGTCTCTTTAACAGTATTAGGGGACAATTTATTATGTGTCTCCTTCGAGTGCGGCACAATGTCACTGCAGGCCCATTGCATTTGCATTATTTCCAGACAACGGCAGCAGCAGAAAAGGACACTGATTTATTTCAGAGCAGGCACAGGTGATTTTTATGTCTGTTGGGACTCAGCCAGATATGGCTTAACCCATTCAAGCCTTTTCTGCTTATAGGAAGAGGTGTCTTTTTGCAACATCCTTATCTTCCAGCTCAGATTTCATTTAAGTTACTCAAGGAAAAGATGGGGGATTTTGAAGTCCTTTGCTCTTTCAAAGAGTTACTAAAGCTTTGTTCAATTTTGATAGAATGAGTGATTGGCAAAAGCTTAATCTGATTAAAATAATTCTAATGATCATTTTCAATATTCAGCTTTTAACTTAATGTGTAACTTCCACACCTTATAGTAACCAAAATCAAATGATTGCCAGATAATGTTATTCCCTATTGCATGTAGCTAATTTGCCAGGATCAAAAAATAACATACAAGAAAAAAGTCGCTGTCTGGCTGTCATAATCCAGTCAAAGATGCAAGCTTTGTTTCTGCTCAATTGGAGAGCCCGAGGACTGCCTGCATCCCAGTTTTCCAGCATTATAGAAAAGGAAAATCTGGCATCTTGCTGGAAGTGCTGCCTTACAAAGAGATAAAGAACTGGAGTTGGAACCAAGTGCCATTGCTAATGGCAATTAGAGAGAAAGCAGAGATATTAATCCAAAGCAAGTATAGCTGGCTTCTGATAGTCCATCAATTTTATTTCTTCTGTTAAGCACCAGTATTTTTTTCCCCCTTCTGAACAATTGCCTGGCATTGTGTGGAGATATGGCTGTAATTCTGCTGATGGCTGAAAGGGATGCAGAAAGCCAAAATGTGCATTCATGTCCTGAATGAAGTGACTCCTGCATAACTGCAGCGATGTGCACTGTGCCTGGCACTACGGCTGAGAAAGGGGATATTTTTTTAGGAGTGAGCTACAGGAATTGTTTCATCCCAAATAGGAGTAAAACTGAAAATTTTGAAATTTTCTCAGTAAAATTTTGCAAAAGTTTCCTTTTAGGTCCATTAAAATACTTTCAGTGTAGCTTGGTTGCCCCCCAAATGAGGCATTATAAATCTGATTGAGACGATCAGAAGAGGACAAAGAAAAACTTCCCACATTATACAAATTTTTAAAAAGGACTGAAAAGAGTCTAGTCTTTGAAAAAGATTATTTTGTAGTCCACTAAAAGAATGCTCAGGTAAATTGGCCCAATTTTGTGAAGTTTTCATTTTCACTGCATTCAAAGCATCTGCTGGAGCACTGCCCTGCTGGACTTAGCTCTGATCTTCCCTTCTCTCCTATCTGGTCCCTCTGGCCCTGTGACTACTGCAGGAAAATGAGATTGGTCAGTGTACAAATAAGTGAACACAGTTCAGTGAGTGCAATATGTGTAAAGGTAGACCCTTTTAAAAATGTTATTCAGTGCGTTTTGATACCTGTGATGAGTCAGAGGAACTTGTAGAAGTGGAGAACATGCCCTTGTTCTAGCAGAAGCAGTCATGGGAGGTGGCTGAAACAAATCACTTCTGTGCTTGTGGACTTGCTGGGGAGTGATTCTTGCACTCTGTCTTCAGGATGAATCACTGCCTTTATCTTCTTACAGGAGGAAAGAGCTCAAAGGCTTTGCACACTAGAGCAGCAGCATGTTCTAAGCCCAGCTCTATCACTGGGCAGCCTTGGCAGGTTTCTGTGGCCCATTCCTCCCCTCAGTAACATCATTTGTTCCTTTTTAAAGCATTTTGAAAGCTTTTAATAACACATACTTCAGGCATGGCAGAGGGTAGGATTACAGCTCCATGATTTTGGTAGCACTGAATAGACTCATGGGGAGCCTGGGTGTTGATGGGTCAGGCACTGGGTTAACTGCTAGGAAATCTTGATCTCAGATTTAAGGAGTTTACAATGAGAAAGAGGGAAAGTCACTGCAACAACAACAACAAATAAGCAATAATTAAAAAGGGCAAAGTAGAGGAGGAAATGATCTGTGGGACTCATACAGCCCCATAAGTTAACAATTTGCACAAATTCTGCTGAGTTTAGTTTGGCTTCTTCCTAGTCCAACAGGCTGTCAGGCCTCTTAGCTATAAATCATAAATTCTGATAGGAATTACCTGGTGTTATGGTGAATTATAGCAGATATCTGTTCTCTGCAGTGATGTTTCAAATGGACAGCTGAAGCCTATGTAATAGTAATAAAAAGTCACTATGTTTTGAGTAAAATATAACAATGCTGCTTCTGCTTTCTAAGGAAAATAGTCTCATTATTAAGCACAAGATACCTAGGTGACGAATCATGTGGAGTGAGGAAAAGACAGCTTTTTAGAAATTAAGATACTATTTCTTTTTCCCTTTCTTCCTTCATTGACAGTTAAAATACCCTTTAAATACCAAAGTACTTGAATCCTACCTTTGTTGATCATGCAGTTCTGACATAGCTGAACTGAGTACTGAGAAATTTAGTAAGTCTCTACTTTTTCCTCACCTGCAGTCCAACTGATGAAGAAAACAAGTAAAAACACAAATTCTTACAGAAAATAGATTCAAATTAGCATATGATTTAAACTATATCTATCCCCAAAGAAACGATATAAAATAAATATGCCAAAGTGCTTCCCAAGTAGCTTAAATCAGTTTTTAAAGAAAAATATGCATTTCAAGGGTGGTGGATAAGAAATGACCACTCATGACTGCTGTGCCTGACACTCACCACAGATGTACTGGGGTACAGAGATATTAATTAACAAGCAGCATCATCAGATGTCCCCTGGAAAAGTGTCTGTTCCTGGTGAGAGTAGGGGAACCATCTAGCTGCTCATCACAGTCTTTCCCAGCCCATGTGCCTTTAAGGACATGTATTTAGTGAAACTAATACAAATACACAAGTAGAAGGGGGTAAAGCATGAGTGCCGTATTTAAAATCAGGTGATGTTAGCACCAGTAGAAGGCTGCAAAAGAGATTCCTTTCTGCATCATGCCTTTCCACCACATTAAGATCACACTTTTACTGCCCTCACCATGCACAGCCTGGCTGTAACCTAGTGACAGCAGCCTAATGCTTCTTCCAAACAACAGAGCAGAAGTTTGGTTGCAGAACTGCTTTTTATAATAGAGCAAAAACATCAGACACAAAATTAATTGTAACTCATGCCTCCAGGCCAGAGCTGAAATGGGGGAAATGATGCTATTGAGAAGCACCTTAATCCTTTTTCTAGGAGCCATTAGGACATCCTTTTCAGAACCAGGTGACTGATGTGGGGCACAGCAAAACATCCCAGCAGGCCCTTATTTGATGTGGTTGAAAGCGACTGCAGCTTTCTGCATCCAGCCCTGCTCATAGGCACTCCTTGCTCTGATGAGAAATTGGTTGTTTCAGTGGGAACTGCTCCCAGGGGATTCAGGGAATCTGCTGTCTGAGGGTGACATTCACCCCTGATCCTCTGCTGGCTCTGGGGTAACAGCTCTCACTACTTGGGGTCATGAGCAGATGGGACTTTCACACCTTGAAGAGCTCCAGCCTTTTCCAAAGCTGAGATTTCTGCCATGAGATCATCCACTTCCAAAAACATCTTTGACACTTGAAAGCCAAAACTTCATGGATTTTCAGGTGTGATTCCAAAAAGAAAATAGTTGTTTTTTCCCTTCTCATTCCAAGGATGCCACTTTTGTTTTTAAGATGTCCAAACTACTAGTTAAATCTCTAATTCACTAGTATTCACTGCTGTTAAGAGTACATTAAATCTTCAACCCTGTTGTTTATTTTCAAAGGTATATTCTGGTGACACATGTTGAATTGAATTTTATTACTGAGTTAAACCAAGGCATTTAATGTTCAGAGAATTATAAGGATTACCTAAAAGCAATGACCAGAGGTATGTTTTCTTGAATAATATAGAGAGACTAAACCTAGGACTAGTCTTACAAATCTGTTTTTAAGAAAGAAAGTAAATCTGGGGGAAAAAAGCCTGGGTTTGCAAGTTTTCCAAAATTACTCTGTAGTTATTATTATTCGTCAGGTCCCTCAAACATTCCCTGATCTCGTGCAAAATCATTCCTTCCTACCTCAAAGGACACATGACCAAAATGGGCAACTAAACTCAGGGGAGGGTCCTATAGGCATCAGTCTGTGCCAGCCCAGCTCATCATGTGTCAGTTCAGGTCCCTTCTGCTCAGGCCTTGGCTCCTCTCCTGGCACTGCAGCACTGCCAGCAGCCTCAGTGGGGTCAGGGATGGGCTCAGCTGCTGTAGAAAGGAGTCACAGAGTTTCTGGCTAAGTAAGACAGAGCAAATAAAGTCCTTTTCACTGTTGGTGATATGATGATCAGCTGCTGCATACATTCTGTTGAGGTAGCAAAAGGAGCTGGCATGTGGAAAAGCAAACCCACCCATTTATAACCTGAGAGCTGATAATGTGCACATTCTCAGCAGAGGAGCAGCAGTAGGAACCAGCCATTGCTCATCTGATAGGTAATGACCAAGCAGTTTGACCTAATTTTTGTTTATCACCTATAATGTTTAATTTTTTGAGAGGGAAGATTGTTATACAATTTTGTGTGTAAGCCTGTGTTTGTACAGATGTACAAATTCATATGCATAGTAACACCTCATTAAAGGAAATATTAACCTTTTGTTTATTTTGAATACTGAAATTCATAGACGTTATTTTGTGGATATTGTTAGATGGTATTCTACTGGATGCCAAAAGTCAATACCAAATCAGGGTGAAAAATGAAGCAAAAAAATCTAGAGTGGAATTCTATTCACATATATTCAGCTTAGGCAATAAAGATCCAAAAAAACCTGATAAAATCAAGCAGCACTAACAGGTCTGTTAATTTTGTTGTATGTCCTTGATATGAAATGAACTGGTTAAAAATGTCCTTTCAAATTATCACTGGATCTTAAAGGAAATGAGGAATTGTGAAGAGAGTTTTGAGGCATAGGCTCAAGGATTTTGGGTTCTGCTTAATATTTTAGGCATGGACAGAGTACTTTTTCTTCTGCACTAAGAAAATTCAAACAATGAGAGAGAAGGTTGTAGAACTACATGCTCTATATTCTTCTGTTTGCTTCCTTACAGTTTAATGGACTTAGCAATGCACGGCAAATATCATTGGACACAGGATGCTAGTTCTAAAGATGTGCCCTAACTTTTTACAGTCCAAATCTCTGCTTTATGGACTGCTTTTCACAGAACAATGCAATGACCTCAGCTGAAAAAACAACCAACCAACCAACCAACCAACCAACCAACCAACCAACCACTACCTCTGACATTGCAGGATTGCAATAAACTAAACTTTGACATACAAGTCACATCAAGATGTCATCTCCAAGGCAGTCTGGAATTGCAGGATCCCAATAAACTAAACTTTGACATACAAGTCACATCAAGATGTCATCTCCAGGGCAGTCTGGAAAGGCTGTGTATGGCACAGGAAAGTTCTTCAGTGGATAAGTGTGGATAGGAGAGAGAGGATAATGAATGACCCAATTTTCTGGTCATCAGGTTTTTTGGGGTTTTTTTGCTGCTGATATAGGCACAGGACAGAAATCTGTGTTGTTCCTCATTTGTGAGTTTCTTCCATATTTTTGAGCTCATGTGGCTCTTCAAAGGTTCTGTACACATGGACTGAGATGCAGTTGTTCACATCTGGGATCACATGCAAGGTTTTCTTTTTCACCAGCTATCAAGAAGTTGGGGAAAAAAAACCCCCATGATTTTGGAAGCGCCAAACTGTTCTCCAACTTCCTTCAGCTTTTCTGAATTGCAGAAGATAATGAACTAAGAAAACGTGACTTTTTTAATAATATTTTTGGGTGACATTTTCAAAATGGTCTTATTTCTCTTGAATTGCAATGATTTCTCATTAAGAAATGTTCTTAAATTTTATTAGAAAAGCTGCTTGCTAACAGAATGAATTTGGGTTGGAAGAAGGCTGGGAAAAAATGGCCTTCTGTGATGGCATCAGAAGTGCTAGTGAACTAAAAAATATTTGAACAGTGGTAGTGATCAGACCAAGATGGCTTATTCTCAAGGAAGCTGTGGAAAACCTTTGCAATAGGCTGATGTGAAATAATCTGCACTCACAGCACCGTGCTACAAAAAATGAAGACACAAAGAACTTCTCAGCTCTTAAAGAAGAGCTTCATACTAAAACCAGGCCATTCAATAGTCTTTCCAAAATATGCTACTCCTCAATCTCATCACATTCCAATTATTATTGTTAGTCATATAAATGTCCAGGCAAGTGGGACTTTTGCATTTTAGGTCTCAAGGCAGAGCTGCAGACTTGGATCCCACGGTTTGATTGCTCATGGTATGAAAAGAGGTAGTTCCCTGGGTGGTTTTGAAAATCCTACCTTTTAATTTAGTTGAGTGCCCTTTGTTCTTTTCTTTTCTCATGCACGTGCTCATTTCAATCTCTTTTCACATGAAAGATTTTCCATTCCCTTCTTTTGTCACCTCCCTTTCCTGAAAATAGATTTGTCTTTACTAGCATTTGCAAATTATCCCAGTCAAAGGCATTTTTATTCTCATGGCTTTGTTTTGACTGTTTATTTCCAAGCGAGATGTTTTCTTCCAAGATTATCCTCCTGTGCCTAAAATCTTTAGGCAAAACAGAGCCTTTGTAGCAACTCTTGTATGTCTCCTTTACTCCTGTGACAGCTGTGGCTGCTTCTGGCAGGGCTTATTTTGGCATCTTTATCCTTTGAGTGTGAGACTAACTCAAGGAAACCTGCCTTTTTCTCAGTTGGGTAAACATACCTTTCATGAGACTTAGCAAAAGCACAACTCAGAGCTGTGGTTTGTTCTAATTCCTACAAATAAAATAGTGTAGCTCTTTCAATGCAGGTTTAATTTATTTAGTGGAAAACATAGTTTTGTCACTGTTTGTGATAATATCATTATTATTATTCATTCAAGCATCCTTAATTTGCACTGGGAAGTGCTGAAGTGCTGTGGTGAAAGCCTTCATAGAAAATGTGCAGACAGATAGTTTCCATGGGCAGCTGGTTTCTGGAGAAAGAATTGGCCACTTCTGGAGCTGTTTGCTTGTATGAAAGTTAACATTATTATGATATTTTCTCAGCTGTGCTTAAGCAAAAGGAAACCACTGGCTTTTGCCTTATGGACATTAATTTCCTCCATTAGCCCATCTCCTGGTCCTTCCTGGTGGTGAATTGTGTCACTGGTTGTTTTAAATTTAGTTCAACTCAAAGTAACAGGGCAGAAATTTTTATGTATTTCCTTTCACTCTTTAGCCTGGAACTGCTTCCTTGTGTGTTTGTATATTTCTGTTAACCATAAGCACCACTCTATTACTTGCTTATTTTACACAATATTCACACTGGAGGACTAGGTTTTGGGCAAAATTCCGTCTTAGACAGAAAGAGCAATGGGCCAGCACATCACTTGAGGTATTGTCTCACAGGTCATGCAGTTCGGTCACCTTTTGGTGTTAAATTCTATAACTCCCTGACTTGTCTATCTTGATGACCTAGAAGCTCCCTTTTAGCTTTCACCTGAACAGTTTTGTCATATTTAACTAACAGTTGACAATTTCTGGCAAATGCAGATTGTAAAGCCAGAAGGGACCCTTATATCATTTAATCTGATTGTGTGATCTGCTCCTTGCCAAAGACTTTGATGTGAACTCTGCAAAATTTTTGAACTTCATGGAAATCAATCATATTGAAAACTCCCTCCTATGATTTTGAGTTGAACAAAAAAGCAGGTGAAGTTCAGATTCAGTGCTAAAAGACTAAACAAGAGGTTCTCAGAATGTGGGGGTGAGAACACTTTGGTTTTGTAGGATACTGTGACACACCTTGGTTTTGTTGGATACTGTGATAAGTGGTTTTAGGTACAAGTGCCTTGCACCTGCCTCTTGGATAAAGCAGCAGCCATTCAAAACAGAAATCTAAGATTGGTGTGTAATAAGTTTTAAGACTGTTTCAATATCATGGTTGGATTGATGGAAGTATCTCAAGTCCTGAAAAAGGAACTGAATATGTAAGAAGAAATCCCTGCTAGGCCAAGAGTGATCCCTGATGTCCTGTCATGATTTGACTCATGATTTTCCATTAAAAGAATCACATAAATACTACAAATTTTAAACTTAGAACTGCTTTGTTTTTGTTATGAATTCCAGGAGGAATTTGTACCAGCTTAGAAGCAGTAAGAAGAGGAGGCAGAGAGTTTATTTGGTTAATACTGCAATTTTGTACAAACATGTCCCAGTTATCACTTAGACATTAAAGAGCTGAACACAGCTGTTCTTCAGTAGCAATATACTGGACTCCTCACAGAATCATTTGTGTAAATAGTGCTAACTTCAGCCTCTGATTCCACACCTTAACCCTCTTTGGTGAACCCTTCATATACCATCCCATCTGCTCTCTCTAGATTAATTCTTTTGGTTTTGCTGGAGGTCTCCAAAGCAGGGAGTGGAAATGCCTTATGTGTTTGATAAGGAGAAGGCAACCTTGATTCACAGATTTCAGAACAATGAAGAAGTCTGACAACCAGTCAGACTGGAAAGTTTTATGAATGACTGCTTGTAGCTATGGAAGTTATATAGGTATATAAGATATTATCCCCAGTTTTAGAAAAGGAAATAAGTAAGACCCGGGGAATTACAGGCCAGTCAGTATCACCTAAATACCTCTAAAAGATCATGGTGCAGATCCTCCTGGAAACTATGGCAAGGCACATGGAAAATAAAGAGGAGATTGGTGACAGCCAAATTGTGCCTCACAAATTTGGTGGCCTTCTATTACAGGTTTACAGCAATGGTAGATGAGAGAACAGACATCATCTGCTTTGACTTGTGCAAAGCATTTGGCACTGTCCTGCACAACATCCTTGTCTCTAAAATGGAGAGACATGGATTTGACAGACAGACCACTTGGTGGATAAGGAATGGTATGGATGTTTGCAGTTGGAGTGTTGTGGTCAATGGCTCAATGCCCAAATGGACACCAGTGATGAGTAGTGTTCTCCTGGAGGCAGTACTGGGCTTGGTGCTGTTTAACATCTCTGTTGGTGGCAGGGACAGTGGAATCTAGTGCACCCTCAACAAGTTTTCTGATGACACCAAGCTGTGTGAGGCAGTGGACTCACTGGATGAAAGGGATGCCATCCAGAGGTACCTGGATAGGCTTGAGATGTAGGACCCGTGAAGCTCATGAAGTTCAGTAAGGCCAAGTGCAAAGTTTTGCCTCTTGGTCAGGGCAATCCCAAGCACAAATACAGGCTGTATGGAGTATGGACTGAGAGTAGCCCTGAGGAGAAGGACTCTGGTGGGTTGGTTGATGAGAAAGTGGGCCACAAAGATGATCAGGAGGCTGAAACACCTCTCCTGTGAAGACAGACTGAAACAGTAGGGCTGTTCAGCCTGGAGAAGAGAAGGCTCCGAGGAGACCTTTTAATACTTTGAAGTACCTAAAGAGGGCCTACAAGAGAGCCAGAGAGAAGCTGGCTTTAATAGGCTGTGGAGTGACAGATCTCATCTCTGAAGTCTCATCAGCTTGCACAAAACAGAAGTCAAAATCAGAAATCAAATTGAGGCAAGTTATCTTTCTCTGTGTCCAAGCATGCAGGGACTGTGTGCTGATGGTCAGTATTGGAAGTTTGGTTCACAAAGGCCACAACTTTTTTTCCACGTGCATAGTCGTGGGGTGACATTCAATTGTTATACTCTAATATATTTTTTTTCAGCTGTTGTTTAAACAATGGAGCTTTCCTTGAAGATGACAATCAGAAGGGAAATATCACCATGAACACATCCCAGAAAAAAAAAGAATGAGTTAAACCAAACTGTGTTCAGTCTTGGCTATATTCAGACTGATAAAACTTTTGTGTCCAGATGTTAGATCACAGTATTCTAGACAGGCAAGCCATGTCATCTGGAATAAATCCTCCAGCAATAGGTGCATTAAAAATACAACACATATATTAGATGGATTTATCTATCTATTTCACACAGTAGGAAAAAGTAGATATGAGTTACTGAGGAACTGTTGAGGCAAGAAGACGTGGACACTGAACTGCCTTGAACACTACACAGCATCTACGGAGAACAGCACTGAGAAAGACTCTTGCAAGACTGACTCTGGACCTGGATTGGTTTTGAATTTCTATTAGACAAGTCATTGAAGGCATGCCAATTACTCTGTTTTACTATGAACATCAGTAAAACCTCACTTTTGGTCAAAAATTCTATTTGAAGACATTTTATTTGCTCAGTGACCAGTTATTCCAACTTTGGTGCCCAGCAGCTGCTCTGAGTTGTCACTCTAATTCATTGAAAGTCAGAGGAGGAGAGGAGGCATGATAAAAAATTGACAAAGTAGGCATGACTAGGTAAGACTTTTTATTTCTAAATTACTTTCCAAACTCCAATGCAGTCCCAGGCACCCCTTCATCTTTCTCTCTGCTCTGTATCCCACAGGACACATCCTCCAGTGTCAGCAGATATTCTGAGTAAACCAGATGTGTTAATACAGACTTCCTATCCTCACCTCTCCATCAGCCTAGAGCTAAATATCCTCCTGCAAAACTTAAAGAGAGCCATCTCTGCTGTGCCTGTTTGCAGATGGTCTGCCTTGATCAGGAGCCTGGCACTGGAATTTGGCAGCTCCGTTCATGATTTCTGTTTTCCTCTTCCTTTTACTTGTAACATCTTTCCTCACTGCTTTCAAGAAAAGATGCACTTTGGGGTTGGTTTCTGTTCTCCACATTAAAATGTGTGTGGTTCAGAGGAAGGACTGTGGATTTTTTTTTTTTTTTTGGCTTATGTACAGCATACACAGCAGTATCTATAGGTGTATAGATATGTATTATTACTCTAAGGTAATAATAAAGTTGATGGTAAAAATAACATATTTATGGTTCTATGTCCCATTTTTCAATCCACCCTTAAAATAATCCTCTTTTGGGAGAAATAATGAAAAAGTCTGGAGGGGATGTGATTTCTCTGTTAAAATCATGTTACCTCCACTGCCTAATCCCTTGGAGGTTTGTGTTGGTAGTCGTCTCACACTTGTTTTCCTCTGAAGGTTTTTGTGGGCTCAGATTATACACTTAAACTTCTGTTTTAACAAGTTGCTGCACCTTTGCCCAAGGCTGTGATTGAATATGTGGGCAGTCACTGTAGTTCAACTGACATTTGGGAACTTATTATGCTGTGTTGACTTGAATCTGAATTTGCATATTGGGGGGTTTATTTAACTCAAATGCTCATTTTTTGTGGTGCCAAACTAAATCAAAAGCCCCAAATTTCACTCCAAAAGAAAAATCCAAATCCATGGACATTCCAGCACAAACTGATAGTGCTAGGCAGTAAGTAGGAATGCTTTTAAAAGATGTGAAGGTTTTAGTGTAACTGTTGGGAAACAATGTCTGAATATCAAGTTTGTATAGAATTAGGAGATAAGAAATTTTATTGCAATTTTGTGTTATGTGGTATATATTTCACAGCAGTTCTGTGCCATCTTGGCTCTGTCTACCAAAGAGAGTTTCAATTATTTTCTTGGTGTACCAGAATGCTTGTGGGGGGACCAGAGTGTGAAAGAACTTCTAAAGCATTTTTGGTGCTGGTCATTGCTGACAGAATGTCTCTGGTCTGATCTGGTCTGCCTGTTTTAATCCTCCCCATGAGCATATTCCCTGGCTGGATGGCAGGATGTGATCCTCCCAATCCTTGTGAGAAGGGTCCCATGTCTGACAGCACAACGCCAATGATGAAAGATGCAGACCCAAATGCCCATGCTGCATTTTAAAGAATTCCAGGTCCTGAAAATGTATTAAATATTTTTCAAAGATTATATGTTTTTCTTCCAACACTGACACCTTTGAAATGACTACTGTTTTACCTAAAAAGATCATTACCACTGCTCTAACCTTTGTATCTCCTTACTATTGTAAGTGTTGGCTCTCAACAATATGGAACAAACGAAAACACAAATCCAGGATGTTATCTGCTTGGTCAAGGGCCTTAATTCCCTCATAGCCTTTCTTAGCTGAGGAAGTGTCATAAAAAATCCACTGTGACAGCACAGGCCATAGCTAGAACTATAAATATTTTCAGAACCAGCACTGTAATTATTTCTGGCTACTAAATACTCTTCCTCTCAAAGAAAGAGAAAATATTTAAAAAAAAGGAGTAATTATAAGTGTTAACACTCTGATGCCATATCTCCATCATCAGAACAGGCCATACAGACATATAAAGCTGAAGGGTTAGATAGGGAAGGTGGGAGTTGTTCTCAGCCGCAAGGCTAGAACAGACATGGTCCTTCCCCCAGGCAGTCTGGGGTGAGGCTGCAGCATCCTTTGGCTCCTTCCCCCATCAATCTGCCCCTGAGAGATAATATTTTCTCTTCCCCCAAAGCACTTTTAATCTGAAAAGTGAGTGGGTGACACAGGAGTGGAAGGTGGAGGGCAGATGAATTAACAGTGGCAAGGGCGTGTTTTCACACATGCTAACGTATGTGTACAATTTGTAGGAGTAATAAGTCAATCTCTGCCTAGTGGGACAGAGGGTTTTAAAGGCATCATGGCTGAGACAGAGCATAAATGTGGAGATTGTACAGGGAGTCCACATTCCAGCACTCGTTGTAGAATCTATTATTAGATTTCTCTCTTGCCTAAAAATGTTAAAAATAAAATGGTGCTGCCTGGTACAGAATGGGGTGCAGTGAAAGATTAATTATGTTGCTCTGGATTTAATTTTGGTATCCTTACACACCCCATTCTTATGTAAGAGTGGACTCTTACCCTACAAAAGAGAATGTGAGGGGTTTTAAAGCTTAATTTGTTTTGCTCTCTCATGCAATCCAGTTCTTGAAGGGTGAATAGGGAATATTCGTGTTCTGTAAAGCCACTTGCTGTGTGTGAGGAAAACAGCATTGCACCACATTGTGAGATGACCACATTGGACCAGGCACACATCCAGCACATATCCAGAAAGGACTGCTACAGCTGCTTGATGACACGAAATACATTGGAACTCAAAGTCCCTGATTATCAGCTGATGTAAATCACCAGAACTTCTCTGGCTTTACTGTAAAATTAACTGGATTTCAGTGATGATTTGTTCATTTGTGTGCACAGTATTCATTAGATGCCAATATCTGATGAATAACAGTAAAAAGTCCCTGCTGGATCTCAAAACAAAAGATGAGAGGACACAAACACTTGTAGGATACACCTCAGCATTTAGAAAGTATTCTGAAAAATTAGAAATGAAATTCCAAAGTATGGAGACTGGAAAATGTGTTTACAGGCTCCTTCAATTCAATGCCATTTCATTATATTGCCAAAATTAATCACTGTCTTCAGCTCATGTCTTGGTTTCTTATTTATTGCCAGCTTGATCTCCTTGGTGAATTTTATTGCTCCCATCATGCTCTTTCAACATAAGATCCAATACAGATTGCAAAGAAAGGAATAATGTAGGAACTGAGCAAATAGGAGCTTATAGATCACATGTGACTCTGTTAAATATAACACCTATTCCACTAAATACGTGGTATATGTACACACTCAGATGCTTATATAAAATAATTGGATTATATGCTGTTTAACTACCAAGAACAGATGTAATGGATAAGTGATGTTCTTTATCAAAACAACAATCTGAAGAAGACTGGTTTGCCCTCAAGCCCTTCTGCAAACACAGTACCAACAGTGGCACCCAGCTGTTCCCTGCTCTGCCACTGACAAGTGGCACAGAGTTGGATTAGGTCTGAGAAAAGCCCCATTGGGGCATGTGGGGAGAACTGAGTGAACTCTCTTTCATTCAAAACATTGAATTGGTTTGGATTAGGCCTCTAAGGTGCTATATAACTACAAAGTACTCCAATACTCCTTACTGTGTTGAATCTCTTCCCTTCTGTGACCTTTTTATTTATTTTTGTACTCCATTGCAATTTCTGAAGGATGGGAACTGTAATTACTCTGTGAATATGGTGTCTAGCACAACGGGGCCCTGACCCTAGCTGGATCCTTTTAGCTGAAGTCCATGTTTCTTAGAGGATCTCTCTAATAAAATGCTAGGATATAATAAGGGCAAATGCCCCAAATGCCACTCCTTCCTTGACCTTTGGAAGATCAGACTAAGCCCAGCTCATTAAATGAAAAACAAAGTCATCAAAACCCCCCTCATGAAATTAATAAGAATTCAAAATACTTTGAAGTATTTTGAAACAGATTGTGCATGTGAAAAATGTGCCAGTTGCTTCTGCATGTCTTGACTAGATATATTACATTGGTAAGAAAAGCGCTCACATAAGGAGGAAGAGTTGTAGTGAATGAAAGCCATATAGCTGAATCCTCCAGAAAATATCCTCCAGTGCATCAATGGGAAAGTGGGAGTTAACCTGGCTTAGGCAGAGAACCTGTTCTGATATGATAACAGAATGGCTAATGATATTTAATCTCTTTCTTTCCCCATGTCAGCACTACTCCCTCAACAACTTCACTGCCTCTGATTAACAACAACTCACTTTAATCGGATAGTGATGATGAGCCCCTCTGACATAAATAGGTGCATCTCCAAAGAGCAGAGAGTTTGTTACTATTCCTTTCCCATAGCACAATCAGAATTGTGTGTACAACTGAGTTTAGGACAGTGTCATTCTAGGTACTAGACGTGTTATGTAATAAAAGATAATTCTCTGTCCTGGAGGACAGACCTAGATGAGAAAACTCAAACAGAAATGGGTTTTTTCAGTGTTAGAGAGGAAAGAGAATATATGGAGATAGATCTTTGAAACCTCAGTTTTGTCCTTTGCACTCAATTCAGGCATTAGGGTCTTCTGCAGGTGCTTTGAGATCCTTGAAAGAGAGTCTATGGAGGAGGGCCAGTGAAAATCCTCACATTGCAGGTTTTAAAGGGAGGGCAGTATTGGAGGGACTGTTACTGTGTGAGCCACCTGATAGCAATCTTAGAGGATACACTTTGGGATGATAGGTACCAGCAATCAAGTCAGGTACCAGCAATTATATGCAAGAGCATATAATTATTGTGTAATAATTTCCCATTTGTCATATAAGGTTACATGCTTTCATAAGGTGTGGAGTTGCTTTTTACACAGCAACCACATGGCCTGGGGCACCTGATCCTGAGTGAAATTGCTGCACTGAAGAATACAGTGATCTCTGAGTAGACAAATGCTTCATTTCTGTTACCATGCAATGATCTTTTTTATTGTCTATGTATCTTAGGTCTCAGAAGGCTCATGAAGATGCTAATTTTGCCCTTTAATTCTGCAAGAGAACTCAAGCAGTTAGGAGAAAATTCGTGTGTTTCATAGCTGGATATTTTAACATTCTGCTGACTGTAATATGTGGAAGATAGTAGTTCAAAGTTCCACACATAGCAGAACAATGAAGTGGCCCTTGATTGAGCCATGATTTTTTTTTCTTAATTTCATTTTTTTTTCTGGCAAAGACAACAGATGTTAGAAATCATCAAGATCTGCATGGATGACTGAGCACCCAACTCTTTAAAAAACAATCTGAAGTAAATTCCACGTTCCTCTGAAGGTGGCGGACTGAAAAAGTGGATTTCCAGGCTATGTGAAACCTCAATATATGTTTTGTACAGGTCTCTTGTTAAAAGTAATTTCCATTAAGAACTCGATCCTACTATCACATTTGGGTGAAGATGGACAAAATCATAGAAACATAGATTTGTCATCAAAATGCATTCAAAACCATACCATAAACCTTGTTTTCCCAGCAAAAAACAGGAAAAGCAAAAATCTCTAAATTGTATGTGAAGTTTTCTCCAGTTTTCTTTAAAAACTAGCATGAAATTGAATGTTTCAACAAAGGAAGAGGATTAAGGATGGTATTTGGGAAGAAGGACATGGTTACTCATACAGGTAGCTGATTCAGCCTTAGGACATCAGAGAACTCCTAAACAGCTCCTGATGCCAAAATCAAACCTATGATCTTCCTGCTCTTTTTCTACTCAATGTAGAACCCTCCACTGCTGTTACTGCTTTGCTGTACTCCTCTGCCTCACCAGGGCAGCTGCCATTTGTCTGCTTTGTGCCATTTCAATTTTCTCTTCAAGGCCAGGATGCTGAAATTCTATAGGAGGTAAGAATCTTACATTTCTAAATATGGTTCAGGTTTTTGGTTTGGGGTTTTCTGTAGAAAAGAGCTTGACAATATAGCTCAAATCATTCCTAAAACTTCAAATGTGATTAGCAAAGTGAAAGGCCCCTAAATGCTCTTGGAGTTGAAGGAGTTATCATTTTCAGCCAGTACTACTGAAACCTGAAAGTTCATAACACCTGATTTGCTGGTGTTATGGACTTTCTGACTGAGAATCTTAGGGTGTACAGTTTTGGATAACAAAGTAGAAATCAACAAAAATACATTGACTTGCACCCACTGGTGTACACCAACTTAACTTGCTGTCTCTTTTACTGTTATCTGCTGACATACCTTCTGGTTTTCCCAAAGAGAAAAAACAAAGAACAAAGAAATTCTAAAGCCATTATGATTCTCAGCTTTGAAAGAGTGGAGTAAATATTGGACACTCCATTTTTTCTAGATCCATCTGGGCTATAATCCTAACGTCATGGAATGCTGTGTCCAAAGAGTTTGACTTCAATGGACTTTGTTCCTAGAGTCTCACCCTTTCTGTTCCTGTCCAACATGGCCCTGCAGGTCACATCTTTGCTGTGCTCTACTCCCACAACTGTGTTTGCCTTGTCTGTTTACATTGCCATTTATTTTCAAAAGGCTATAGCTTTTCTGTGTTTGTATGTAGGCTGTCAGCTGGGCTTTGAACTGGTGTTGCAATAGTTAGCAGTGTCATCTTGAAGATTCTTTCTAACATAAAAGTATATGCAAAAGAGATATTTGTTCCTTTTTAATATAAAAAGTAAGTTTAAAACTCTTATGACATTGAATAACTGTCACTGGAATGTAATTTGGATAAACACCCTAAGGTGAAGCTTTCATCTGAATTAGAGGTGAGTCTGAACTTATTAGGAGCAGTATCACATTTTTGAGAGGTTCCTATTTGCATCCATGAGCCTATCTGTGATCTTTAGAGTCTGCACATTTTGGCTGGAGACTTTCCAGGAAAGAAGCATTGCACCTCCCACTGTAAATTTTGCAGGAAAAATCTTGCTATTGAGACTTGGGAAGGTCTATCCAAATCCCACAGAATTTGGGCTGGATCTTATTCTGAAGGCAAATGGAACTGTTGAAAGCTCAGTTGGGTATGTCTGCATGCACTTCCATCATACTTTTGATTAGAATGAGATATAACCTGAGAGTTTGGCCTGTCAAAGCCTGTGGTTTCTAGTCTAGCAAGTCACACCTTTGTGCAATGCAGACACATATCCCTACAAGGATAACACACTGTGGTTCAGCAATGCTGAGTTCCCCTCTGGGCACAAGCTAATGAAGGTGAATCACAATTTCATGCTGACTTGAAATGTGCTAACAAACCTTTCCAGGCAATGGGCTACCTTCTTTGCAAATGGCTTCTTCTTGTTCTGTCCAGGTGTCCCGTGTACCAGAGATGCCCAAATTTCCTTGTGTGTTTTCATCTGCTGCTCTGCACTCCATTCTGGGAACTCTTCCTCATGCTGAGCTCACCTGGGCTTGCAGAAAAGCTGTCTCACATGAAAAAAGTAGGCTTTGCAATAACAACAAATTCCATTTGATTACAGGATAATCAGCTGAAGGTACTGTTGATACACAAGATCCATACTAAAAGTAATTATCTCCACAAAGAGAGAAACACAGTGAGGAAGCACCATGTCACCTTATCACATCATGGAGCAAGAGACTATATTAAGAGTAAAAACAACTGTTGCTCCATTTGTTTTCAGTGAATTTGTGTATGTATTTCTGTGTGTTTTCTGGTGTGTTTAATTATTCCTGTGCAGCTGTCATGGGAAGGAAGTGGCATTAAGTGCTAGATGTCTGAGACTTGTAATAAGGATTAAAAATAAAGTCCTCCAACTTTGCCAAGCCAAAGTCTGAAAAGGTGCAGTTCAGTCTGTAATGAATGTTGTACTCTATATCAAATTAATCTTTCAGAGCCCCCTATCCCTAAGGAAGTCAAGATTGTCTGTCATGATACACTTTTCTTTCATTATCTTCAAACATAGAGCAACTAAATATATAAAGGCCTAATGCTGACTCATTAAACAAAAGGATACTTATTTCCACAGTCACTGTTCTGTGCAAATTGAATGAGTTTTAACATAAAAATAATATAAATAACTCAGTCTTCATCAGACAGGAATATTTTGCAGACATACACAAATTTGGCAACAATGTAAATCTGGGGCAGAGCAAAAAGCAGAGAATAATTCTAGAGATGACAGAATTAAACAACAAAAGATAGGGGTCTGGGTAGTTCCTGTGAGGACAATCTGGAAAAATCTGTAACATCTAGATTGTCTGTAACATCTAGAGCACTGGAAAAATATTTTTGTCTGTTCTGGAAAATGAGAAAACAAACAAACAAAAAAAAAACAACAGAGAGACAATTACTGCTGAACTAAAATATCACATTTCCAAGACAAGGGCAGATAGACCAATGATGATTGCATTTGGCTTTTGTCTCCTCAAAACTCAGATTTTATAAACTCTGCCATAATGTTGTCATTTAATGGTCCAAGACAGTTTTCTCTCCTCATTAGCTGATGGCACACTGCAAACTGCTTCAACCCATTTGCATGGGGGAGAGGGAGATGGGGTCTTTTCTCATCAGTCATTTTGGCATGCAGAAGTTGTGGCTTCCTTGGAGCCAGTTGCAGTAAAGCAGGAGCACAGAGATAATGAAGACAGCTGCTTCTGATCCGTGAATCAGATTCCTGGTCTCCAGCTCCCCTCCTAACACTCCATCCTTCAGAGAGCTGTGCTCTCCCTCCTGCATCAGGCACATCATGGGTTGTGGGGTGGTTGTGTGTGTATGTGTCTTCTCTCTCATTTCCTGCAACATTGCTACACACCTACATGTAAAACAAGCTCCTTGCTTCCTCTGCCTGGTCCCTGGCTTTAGATATCTTAAAGATATCTTAATATCTATAATTCTCAAGGTGAAATATATAAAACAGACATTTTTTCTCAGACATAAAAGAATTGTTAATATATCTATTGCATTACATCAAATTCACTTATATCTGGGATGGAATATCCAGGAAAAGGTCCACAGATTTAAACAAAATCCTGTCAAAATGAAGGCAGCTTTAGAAATCATAAGTCCTTATGGAAGTAAAACCTAGCTGTCTGGAAAGCATGAGAGAAAGACATTGGTGTAGAGATAACTTAAGGCACAAAAAGAGATGGAATTATTCTACATCAAAACTCTAGAATGGAGTAAAAATTAAAAAAACCCTCCAAATTTAGGGGTGGTACTATTTTCTTATTCTAAGAAAGAACCTAATTCACTATAAGCAGAAAGTGAAAAATTCTGTGTATTTTAAATTATTTTATAATCCAAAGACTTGCCCAGAGGTGAACCAGAAGTCAGTACTGACAGGCATTTACAGAGAAGCCACATCAGTGGCAGAATGTTTTACTACAGCTTTATTAAATGGGTATTATCATGCTTTTAGAAATAATATAGAACCATAGATAAGTTTGTGTTGGAAAGGATCTTAAAGATCATTTAGTTCCAATTTCCCTGCCATAGGCAGCAACTTCTTCTACTCGACCAGGTGGTTAAAAACTCCATCCAAAGTGGCCTTGAACTCTTCAAGGGGTGGGGTATCCACAACTATTCTGGGCAGCCTGATCCAGGGCCCCAACACCTCTGGATAAAGAATTTCTTCATAATATCTAATCTAAATCTTCTCTCTTTCACTTTGAAACTGTTACCCCTTGTCTATCACCACATACTCTTGTAAAAAGTAGATACATATAAGCAGAGAATCAGCTTTTGTTTTCATGTTGTAAAGTTGAGAAAACTTCTAGAGACCAAATAAAATTTGGAATTGTTTCTGTGATAGGATCTCAGCATTTTTTGCAAAGGTGGCCATTGCCAGATCCA
>WEIU01007086.1:125805-144322 GCA_013389925.1 Aegithalos caudatus | reverse complement strand
TGACACTTTACTTTCCAGGAATAGTTTAGCAGCTGATTTTTACTGGCAGACATATTTTTGAAAGTCAATTTTGCATATGGGCCTGTCTGAGGAACCCAAATTTAAAATCTGCACATGTTCCAAGGGGTTACTGCATGCATGTTCAATCAGGGAAAAAGCAAAGTCCCATCAGAGTTATCTGACCGACCTAGTTCTTACCCATGCAGCTCCACTGCATGTTGTGATTTTCTCAGCAAACTGCTGCAGATCTCCTGGGACTGCATTTTCTGCCAGGTCAGACTCTTTGGAAATTCCTTGGAGTGTGTATTTTCCAAGGTATAATTACAGACTATTAGTTGTGCTTGCTATCCACCCATACACACAGATGTGCGTAATGTGTTATGCAAATACCGACCGTAACACGAATCACGTACTTTGCTTCATGCCTATTTGCATTTCCTGGTAGCTTCAAAAGTCTAATTTAGAAATGGGCCTCCAATTGACACCCTTGCTGTGGACCTACCTCCAATCCCATCAGAAATTTGGAGGGAGTTTAGATACTTTTACAAACGTTGGAGGTTGGCCCCAGTGCTGATTGGACTCCTCATTTACTTTCATTATCTGATGGGTGACAAGCCTGAACAGTTCACCATGTGTAACTAAATCCACCACAGGAGCTCACAAATCCCAGCCTTTTGGAAGTGAAAGCTTCCTTTGGCTGCAGTTCAAGCTTTCCTGTCAGGACATTTCAAACACTCCCATCACAGGAGCTATTGCTCATATGGAAACAGGTATGTTAACACATTCTTGGCAAACTACCAAGCAATGGAACACAGGACTCAGTGAAGTTATGGATGGATTTGTGTTCATTTTTTTTTTTTTTTTTAACCCCTTTTAACAATGGGTGATCAGTAGATATTGAGCACATTTTGTGTCTTGCACATTTCATCTGTTTATACATGGAAGGTTACATTATGGATTGATCACATACATATTGGTGGTGATGAACATGGGGAGCAGTTATTTGAAAACAAAGGGCTTTTCAATCCAGCACTCAAATGTTTGGTGGGATTTGAAGCCTAAATTTTGAAGCTAAACAAATTTAAAATTAAAAATGAACACATTTCTAACACTGATGGTAATTCAGTAAGAGAAAAAGCTTTTTAAGACTGTTGTGGATAGTCCATCATTAGGAGGCCTTTAACTGAAATATGAGATATAGAATCATAGAATCATGGAATGGTTTGTGTTGGAATAAACCTTAAAAATCATCTAGTTCTAGCCCCACTGTCATGGGTAGGGAATCTGGCACTAGACCAGATTATCTGGAGCCCAATGCAGTCTGGTCCTGAACACTTCCAAGAATGGGGAATTCACAACCTCTCTGGGCAACCTGTTCCAGCCCCTCATCATCCTCACAGTAAAGCATTTCCTACTAATATCTAATCTAAACCTGCCCTTCCTCAGCTTGAGGACATTGCCCCTTGTCCTGTTCTTTACCCTTGTGGAAAGTTCCTCTTCAATCTTCTTGTAAACCCCCTTTGACACGGCTTACTAGATTTTTCCTCCTCTATTTGAAGGACTGAGGCAGGTAAATGGGCTGCTTCAAGAACATTACAAAAATGCTGATCTAGCAGTAGCTCTGATTTTCTTCTATTTAGAGGAATACTCCTGAGAACTTTTAAATGATTTGCAAATAATGATAAAGTGGATTTAAAGCAGTTGCAAACAGCTCTACTTCCATAACTGGACATCAAGCAGAAATTAGTCTAGAGAAGTCTTGTGGTGTGTAAAGGGTCTGTTCATGTGATTGCAGATAGACTCTTGTGTCCTTAAAAACAAGAATTTACAAATTTGTCAGAACATGAAACCTAGAATTTTGTTTCATTATTTTCTTCCTTTATTTTCATGATTTTGACCATAACATGTCTGTACTGGTAAAGAACAAAACCATGTAACTTGTGTAAGAAGCTGGAGGTGTTTGTCAGCTGTCAGGACTGGGAACCTACTCAAGGTTTATTTACTATATTTAGCTACATATTCTTTTTTTTCTACACAAGTGATAGCACAACATGAAAGTATGAATGTCTGTGTCTACTATTATGAAGTTCTTCAGTTCTGACAGTCCTAAAATTAACTGTAATGATCTTTTGGTGTTTTAAACCTCATTTTCTCCCTCATGTGGTTAATCTCCTATTTCTGCATTAAAATTTTGGCACCTTTTTGTTGAGAAAGTCCTCTCTCAATGAGATGATATGCTATGACTGCATGGGTGGAATAATAAATGATAATGGAACAGTGTAATGTGTATCAAGGCATGTTAAATGCACTGAAAATTGTCATCAAACACAAACTCAAATAGTAAATGAGACCAGTAGTAAGTGGAGCCACCTCATGCATATAGCAGCACTGAAACAGGTGCTGCATAAACAGAGAACAAAGGGGTCTGTCCCCACCCTTAAAAAAAGTATTGTTTCAAGGAAATAGGTTGGAAGCAAATGTCAAAACAGAACTTTCCCCATTCATTTAAGTCTTTTGAATGTTCCAGAAGTCAGACAGAATCACAGACCAATGCATGAAATACTTGAGGGACCAGTTTGTCTCAGGAATCATCACCGTCTGTCAGGACTACCTACTTCTAGCTACTTGACATAAAAAAATAATGCAGAACAGTTGACTGAAATGGTTGTAAAATATCAAAATTACTACCCAAGGTATTTTTTATGTTTTTATTTCAAAGGATGTCCTTTCTGTGTGGAGACTACTGAAGTCCTCTTTGAAGCCTGCTCCAGGCTTGTGACAACAGAGGTAATTTTGTTGTAGCTGAACATTAAAACATATTTGAGTTTTTAAACAACATTTTCCTGCAGGTTCAGGAAGAGTGACAGGAGGAAGAAGCACAGGAAGGTCTGGGCTTGTCTCCTCTGTCCCCAGGGAGTTTCAGGCAGTAGGTGGGCTGAGTGATGGACTGCAAAGAAAGCCTTGGGATATTTGGATCCTCCTTGGATTGCCCCACGTGATTAGGTCCTGGTGAATCTTGGAGAGCTGCATCCAAGCTTGCAGGAGACAGGGAGGCAGCTGTTTCATCTGGCTGCCACCTGCAGAAGCCACACTGCTGCTGCAGGTTTGACATTAACAGCAGAATTAGGTGATTTTCCCCTTGACAAAGTTCAGAGTGTTCTTCAGGTTCCCATGGTAAACATGTGCCATGCTGACATCAGTGCCAGGTGAGAGATGCCATGTATAATTTTAGAAGATAATTCAGAACTCATTGCGAAATGTAGGCATTTATAAAAGCAATGGTCAGGAGAGGGAAGAGACTTGTACCATCATGCTCTTTCTTCAGAAACAGGAATCTGCCCAAACACCACACCAGGGATGAGTCTGGCCAGCTGCTCTTGCTGTGGGGAGAGAAATCCTGCAGCACACCATGATGGGACCTGGGGGTTCTGCTTCATGGACCAGGCACCAACAGGGAGCTACCAGCTGCTCCAAGCCCTTCCCACCCTCAGCTGTCTCACACCCTGTAAGGCTGTGCCAACTCCAAAGTCCTCAGGGACGTGGATGGGTCTGCATAGGATGGCTTGTGGATCTCTCCTCAAAAAATACAGCTTGCTGCAGAGTTACAGAAGTTGTTTGAAAATTAAAATTAAATCTGTGGATTAGTTTCAGCTGAGCAAGAAAACAAAGAGATTTAGACAAGATTGGCACATTTGAATTTTTCAGTTCAAAACAAATGAAAATAAGAAAATTGGAAAAAAGTAAGACTAAGAACATAAAATAAGATGTAAGCAAAATATTAGTAAAATGAAGTTAAAAGTTTTGTTTCAAGTGGAACAAGATGTCTTAGTTGTACAACTCCTCTGCTCCCAATGATACCAAGTTATTTGATTTTATTAAGCAATTACACAGGCAAATATATCTGGGGTTGATGTGAGACAACTGTGCAAAACTTTAAAGTTCAGCCTTTGAACCAAAAAGAATTAAAAAGTCCACAGTCTGCACAGTTCTGAGTGCAACTAACTGTTCTGTAACACAGTTATCTGGAAGGACATAGAGCTAGACAAGAATTCTGCCCCTAAATTGTTGTGTGCATTTTTGGTAACCACCCAGCTTTTAACAAAATGACTGAGCTCCCTATGTGCTGTGTCAAATCCTGTTGTATAATGTTACTTACCCTGATACGTATCAGTCGCAATTAACTGTCTGCTTTCAGGTAGATGTTACTATGTCACTTGGAAAAATAACAAAGAAAACAAAATCCTCTTCCTCTTTGAGTGAAGATTGCATCTTCCCAGCATGGGAAATGAGTCTATCATATGCTTCAGGACATTCATCTTTTTCATTTAGGGAGGTATCCTGGGCACAGTTTGCTAGATTCAGAGAGGCAGTTTTAAATCCATGAACTCTTTCTATACTTGCTACTGGTATTAAAGAGACCAGACCAACGTCTCTTGCTGAAATCAATTGCTTTTCAGATGAAAATACTCTAATGAAGCTAATAATGGGTGCTAAAAGTGAGAAGCTGACCTGCTAGTTACTCAGGTCTAATACCACTAATGTAGACTAATACTACAAGCCAGTGGAAAAAAACACCTGTATTGTTGTGTGTTTTCTGCTTCACATTTTATGCAGCTTGGAAGAATACAGCAGTTGTGCATTTTTCTCTCTTGAAATGTAACGTGGTTGGGTTCATGCAAGAAACTGGATTTGAGACATCTCTGATGTCTGTGTCAGGTAACCCCACACTGTGGCAGTCCCTGCATATCCCACAAAGCCTTTCTTGCCAGCTCCCAAGCACTCCCAATGCTCCTTCTCATCTCCTCCTTCCACTTGTTTACCCAATTTATGTCTTCAATAGCCCTCTAAAGAAGATGTACTATGTTTTTTCACTGCTAACCTGAGTGATTCTGCCTGTAGTCTCTGAGCTGTGGGAAGCCTTGAGATCCCCAGAGTCATCTGGGAAGCTGTGATGGACCAAATCATCTACTCTGTAAATCAGATTTTGGCCCTGTAGGCCAGAGAAAACCCTCTTGAAAATCAGGATATGTAGTTACCTGCCAAAGTAAGTGTAGGTACCTGGATGTTTGAAACTACTGCTTTCTGTTCCTTACTGAGACTGCACTCCTGAACTTTAAATATGTGTTAATATTTTCCTTCTTATATGCAAGGTAGAAATAAGTACTTTTTTGTTATCACCCCTGAGAAATTTTTCACCCCAAATTTTCATACAGGCTGAGGGAAAAGACTCCTCTCTCTGCCGAAAAGTTCTTGGGTAAATATCTATGGAAGGGTTAACAAGGTCACTTTCCCTGTGTTGTTCATTAGCTTTGTATCTGTCACAGCCATAAATTGTGAAAACCACTGCTTAAAATACTTCCATGATTCCTCAGTGTTGCCCACAAGCTCTGTTGCATATGTAATAACACACCATTCAGTACAGAAGAGTAATTCAGATTGTGGTTTTAAGCTGTCCATCCTTACTGGCAGCATTGCATGTGGGGCAGCCTCGGCAATTGTGTCCTTCCAAGGCAATATCTGATCATCTTGAGTTTCCACCCTTTTTCTTTCAAAGGACACATTGCAATGGTCTCTTTTTCATCAGCTCTCTTTACTCTGTGACTGCTTCTCAGGCACAGAAAATTGCTGCAATCCAGCACGTGAAATTTATTTTGAAGAGCCATCTGTAAATTAAGAAGTATTAGAACACAGCTGAACTGGAGCCTGTTTAAGAACAGAGTCTCTGTCTCTTCAGAGACAACCCACTAATTGTTTGTACAGTGCCTTGAACACTGAAACTCCTGCTGAAAACATCCCTAGCACTAAAATCCTGCCTACAACCATTCTCTGGCATGGATCCCCTGTTATTAAACCCTTTTTCATTCTAAAAGACTGGGTGGTTATATCCAGGCTGCCTCTTGGAAGTAAGGCAGTGGGCTCTACTAAATCTCAGAATTACTTGTCACAGGCCAGAAATGTGCCAGGAGTTGTTCCATAATCAAATGACAGAGATGATGGTTTCTACTGTCCAGCAATGCTCCATGGGACTGTTTAATTTACTGGCATAGACACAGGCTTTTTGTCTGTTACCACTAGGAATTAATATAAAAGCTAAATGCAAACAGACAGACCAGTGGTACCCTTAGTTGCCTTGCAATATATTTTACTCCATGAACATTAAACTGGGCTTGTCAATCAATGAGATTAACTCACAGCACAGATTATTCATGGGTTTTATTGGCCAGTAAAAAGTAGGGTCAGAACTTAATGAACCCAAAAGAGGTTTTTCTTCTCCCAGCAGCACACTTCAGAGAATCATAGGATTGTTTGGGTTGGAAGGAATCATTAAGATCATCTACGTCTCACTGTCATGAGCAGGGACAACTTCCACTAGACCAGGTTGCTCAAAACCCTATCCAGCCTCACCTTTAACACTTTTAGGAATTCTATAACTCACCCACATGGTTGCAAAGTCACAGTCTTTCTTGTTTGCTCATTTCATGCTGCCATTTTGGATGAACCTGGGCCATGTGGACAGGAGATGTGAAAGCCATCAGCTTGCTTTGGAGTCTGGTGATCAGATGCCTTGAGAGGTGGGAGAAGAAGGCCTGAAGCTCCTCAAATTGAAGAGAGTCTGGGACCTTCCATTCCTAGGAGTGTACTTTAACCATTAGACTACCATACAAAAGATGGATGGAGTCTTTTCTTCAGGATGTTTTGTTATTGTTTTGGGGGCTTGTGGGGTTTTGTGTTGATTTTAATTGTATTTTTTTTTTCACCACTCTTAGAAGAGGCATTGATGCCCTAGAGCTTTTTTTTTTTTTTTTTTTTTTTTTTTTTTTTTTTTTTTTTTTTTTTCCTGGATTAAGGCCTCCTCCTCCACACACTGGAACCATTTCCTACCCAGGAGCTCAGACAAACTCCTGGCTTAGCATGTAGGAGTCCTGAATTGCCTTCAGGAAGTGTCTGATCTCGTTCTTGCTTGTATTGGGAAGTCTAGGTGTCTGAGCTATTCTACTAGAGGCAATTATCTACTTCTTAGACATCAGGGGAGATAAGTCAGGCACCTGAAGATGGATGGTGTAACTCAGAACCCACTTCAGACTTTACCTTCCACCTATACAGGCTTTTGTTATACCTGCATTAGAGCACCAGTGCTTTGAACTAACAAACTCTGCTTGATGGATTTATTCTGCCCTGGATTCAGATGGATATGAGTGAACATGGCTGTGGGCAAACCCTGGTATCACCTCTAAACCACACTTCCATGACTTCATTCAGGCCATCAGTAAATGTGCCCTCAGGCCTGCAGCCCCCAAAATAACTGACCTGTCAGGCAGTCACCAGGGCCTGCAAATTAAATGTAAAAGCAGTCCTAAAAATAAGGATCATAAATGTTTCAGGCTAATTTATTCTGTAAAGCAAGATTAATAAAAAGCTGCTCCTCTGTTAAAACATCATCTGCTATGGAGCAGCCCACAAAGAATTACAGCAGGTGATTTTTATCTCTTTCCCACTCCTTCTCATTCCACCAAAAAGAAGGATTCATGTAGAAAAGTGCTGACACATCCTTAATCAAAGCTGTGTGAATTGCTCACATCAGTGTAATTTTATTATTCTGTTGCCTGGATACTTTAATAATAATAGTAATAATGGTGATGATGATGCAAAATCTTATTAAGTCATTGAAGGATAATGCTTTGTTTTTCTACATTTATTTTTTAATTTATTGAGGAAGCCTGTTAACACTACAAGAAGAGACACTATATATATCCTATAAATGGGCAGGGAAATTTGTAACGAAACACATCCCCGTGGCTGGTACATTAAACACCTTGTGGTTCCAAAAAGGATCCAAATGCTATGAGCATCTTGGAAAACATCAGAGACTAGAAGGAAGGGCGTGTGTTACAAGAACATCACTGACTGTTGGGATATGGTCATAGATCAAAATTTAGCCTGCCTGTGGAACCAGGTTTGGGAGATTTTTTTTGTAAGCTGTTCTCTGGCAATGCTCAAATTTGGAAATTATTTGTTTAAATGAACAAACACAGAAAAATACCACTGTTAAGGAATGGGACATTGTGTAATTTTGGCTTTACCCAAAGTGGTTTTGGATCAGTTGACTCCTAAAATGTCTTCTTCTCTGTTTCTGTTGTGATAAAACAGCAGTTCTTCTGCTCATGGCCTGTGCAAGATTATGATGTTTAATTTGTTTGTTCACATAAATTGACTTTTGCCTGCATATAAAAAAGCTGTCTACAACTATTTTTATCTCATTGACAGTCAGCCCCATAACCACTTCCTAAAGCTGCTACCCAAAGCAGCCTCTTTTACCATGTCACCATTCAGGTGTTAAAAAACTCCATTCAAGACACAAATGAAATAATCTCAATGTGATGTTGCACAAGTTAACCCTTGTTCTCTAGATATTCTCTAGACATGAGCTAGTGTGGGATTAGTGAAACTTCAAAACCATGTACGTCAGGTTTAATGACTGTTGCTATATTGGAAATTTCATCTTTAAAGTGTTTTGTGATCCCATACATGGGGAGTCATGGGGAGAAACTGTAGAAATAAATCATCTCTTATGAGGAGCAATTTTAATTGGGCCAGAGGAAGAAGCAAAGATGGCTGGACATCAAATGCAACAAGGAGGACAAGCATACTGAGAGAATTAATCCTAATGGCAAAACCAAGTATTTTGCAACTGAAATGGAAACACTTGGGAAAGACAGAAGATAATTAAAGAGGTTTACATGATACTTAACTTTCTATCTGCAAGCAAAGGCTCAAAGAAAATGAAGTCTATGAAAACAAAGCAGGGTATCCTTGCTACATTTAAATGTTTTCAGTTAATTTAAGTGGAGGAGTATAGGTATGAAATTGTACCAAAAAATGTTAACTTTATAGAATTCAAACCCCAAAATTATAATTCAGAGAAAAAGAGTTTTAGCATTTGACTGACAAAGGAAAATTTAGCTGCAAAACAGATTGTGACTTTAAATGATGAAGAACTGTTTGGGAGGAAGCTTCAGTGGAACTCTTTGTGAGAAACCAAGATACACTGAAGTCATAATAAAACTTTGAGAGAGATTAATAAGAGATCCAGAATTAACCCAACAAGGCTGTTTTGAATTTGCCAAATGAAATTGAGTCCACCATGACTTTTATAGTGAACAGATGGTGATTTGGTAGCCTGAATCTGATGGAGAAAGCAATATATCTCTAAATAGTTCAGAGGCAGGAAAACGTGTGAATTTGACTCAGGACAGACTATCCCCAGGCATTCCTCAAAGCCTTCAATGCAGCAGAACAGTCCAGGGGTGTCTACTAAAGCAGTCCATGCATTAACTAAATTTACACTAAGCACCAGTACATGAGCTGTGGCATTACTGAAAAGACTGGCATTAAAACAGGAGATGCTGTGGTGAAAAGTAAGGGTTTATCTTTATTGTAGTATATATTTGCATTTCATGTGTAAGAAAAATAATAATCTCGAAACTGCAACACTTTTAACAGTGGTGTGAAAACAAGCACTGGGTTAGAAGTATATCAAGCACTTAATTTTCCAAAGCAGGTGTTTTGTTGGAAGAAGCAGGGACTAAAATCCTTTAGGACACACCTAAGGACATATTTTATGGGTTGCAGAAGCTCCCTACAGGGTACAGATCTCAGGGAATTTACCATGAGTTTGGTTTCTTCTAAAACTAAAAGAGGACACAGGTAGGTAGGTAGGTAGATAGGTAGGTAGGTAGGTAGGTAGATAGATAGATGATAGATAGATAGATAGATAGATAGATAGATAGATAGATAGATAGATAATCAGTCTATTAAGCAGTAGAAAGAGTAGAAGAACATAAATAGCAGAAATTAAAGCTAAAATCCTTTCCTTGTGTACAGACATGTAAGACAGGAACATTTGCTATTGCCAAATGTGTTTATTTGTATAAATGTGTTTATTTGTATAATATTTTTTTACACAATAGCAAGGTATTTTTCTGGGTGGATATTCCAGCAGACAGAGTTGAGAGAAAAGAGCACATATTTATGTTTTTGGAAGACAATGCATTTTGAGAACATTGTTTACATACAGAAATGTTTCACCAGTAACCAACACATAATTTTCTCTGTATATGGAGTGTAAACATTTCTTGAGATGACACTTTGATTGGAGGTAGAGGAGTGAGAGTTCACAGGCAAATGCTCTAGGCAAGGAAAAAATTCTGGAGCTGAGTAAACTAACAAAAAATAAGTGTACTGTACAGTAGGAATAACACTTCCTTGGGAGAAATTGAGGGGTAGGTTATAGGGTATAGGCAAGCAGACTACTGCTAACACAACAGTCCCAGTGAAGACGGGGAAGAAAGGCTATATAGAGCTCTATACCTATCTATACTTGCACCAGCTTCCTCAAACCATCAACCTGAGAGTACTTACTACAGCATTGGCCACAGGAGAAATTTCCACATGTAGAGTTTTGGCCTACCTGTAATAGATAAATAAAAACATTCAAACTGAAAGGTCTTCTTTAGGTCAGCAGCAACGTACATAATAGGTGTGTAACAAAACAAGTTTACCCAGAACTGGCTTGGTACCAGATATTCTCCTTCCTCCTGCCCCTACACTGGTGTCCTACCTCTGACCCCCTTCTCTCCCTCAGTTTGTTCTTGCTCCTCTCAGACTCTTCTCCTGTGATGCTCCACATCAAATTTTGTGCCAGATATCTCTGGGTACAAATTCTACAGGAATTATTTTTGAGGTACAATATCTCTGTGGTATATGGGCAAATGGCCCAAGAGATTAAACTGCACTGGGGATTAAAAAGGATGCAGCCCTGAGTCATTGCCATAATGAGCCTGAAAACCAGGAATTTGGGGGACTTCCAAAAGAGAATTTCACACCCTTCTCAGATCAGCACAGTCAAAACTGGAAGCCATTGGCTGACAAATGTAATAATGAGTTTTCAAAGCTTCTATAAAGTTGAGACTGATTTTGAAATTAGTAATTCTGGAGACAGAAAAGGACTAGAACACTTTACTTTCTCCTCAATTTTTTTTCCCTTTTCTTTCTATTTTTTATTATTTTATTTTATTTTATTTTATTTTATTTTATTTTATTTTATTTTATTTTATTTTATTTTATTTTATTTTATTTTATGTTCTTCCTTGTCTTCTTTCCTTGTTGCTTCCTTTATTCCTTTGTTTCCTTTGTTTTCTTTGCCTTCTTTCCAAAGCTCAGGCTGAGTTTTGAATACTAACCCAAAGGGATTTTTTTTATTTTCTGAATACTGTCTCCAGAATAGTTGCTGACTAGTCTCTAGAACATTTTGCTGACTACAGTCAGACTTCGGCACCATGTGTGGCGACATTATTTTAAATGGACCTTGTCTGCTTTCAGGAGAAGTGTAGGTTGGAAGTGTTGTATGTATAGTTTGGGCTGAGGGCCTATAGTAAATATGCAGGTGATTAGCATACAGTAGCCATGATAAATATGCTCAGGCATCTGAGAAATGTGTTGGAATCACATAAGGCCATCCAAACACACCCTAACAGATCCTGGCAAAACCACTCCTTAAGCCATTCTGTCTTGTGGCTGCACCATGTAGTTCACAGACACAAGTTGTCCAGGGTTAAGTACATTTTCTGAGTCTTTGAGCATTGTATTTTTACTTGTTTCCTCCTGGAAGAAGTTCCTTTTTATTTTCTCATGGCCCTCCCCAAGATTTACGGTCAAAATTTTGCCTACTGTTTTGTTGCAAATCCTGTTATGCAGGACAAAGTAAATCTTTAGGTAGAAAAAGCACAATAATATCTGTAGGGAATCTCTTGAAATTAGACAAATGTCCTTCTGACCCAAAGTCTTCTCTGAGTACTGCCCTTTGTTTATCACCATGTCCTTGTCTATACCAGCCTACGTCTCAGGGACTCTTGGTTGCTATTGCCCTGGGTTCCCCCAGCTTTTTATTTGCAGTATTTTTATAACCCCATTATTACATATAATTATATATTATTAATGATTAGTCTGCTAAGTGTTAACATTTAGCATCCCAGAAGGAAGGAGCTCTTAAAAATGTACCTTTCATCTAGCTAAAATTAATCTGACATATATGTATTACACCTCAGAAAAAGCTGACTCCATTGAAGTTATCTTATGCAATTCCATCATGCAATCTGCATGACACTTCATGACTCCACAAATATTACCTTGATCTGACAATGCTAGGGAGACATTTTGTTCTAGGATGAATCTAGGTTACACCAGGATTAGGAAAAGATATATCCTCTCTCTTCACTTTGCCATGGTATCATAACTTTACAGGCTCGGTTTACTGAACATTCCTCTTACTTGCACAATTAAAATCCTATGAGTTCATTGTGATTCATTATACATCTCTTACTTTCCCTCCCATTTCTTCTCCACTTAAAGAGGTAGTGCCTGTTGAGGGCCCAATACAATAGTTGTGAATGATGTGGAGAATTTGAGGCCTCAGGCACCAGGGTGAAACAAAGAGCCCAAGAGCAATAGCTTCAAGGAGAAGGTGGTGGAGAGGAAGCAAGGAGATCAAACAGGCCAAAAAGTGTGGTGGGAACAGAAGGAAAAGGTCTTCACAACCCCCTATGCTGCACAGAGATGCTGCAGGGTTGGTACAGTCAGCAGGCAAAGGCTATGCCAAATTCACACAGAAACAATCACAGAATCACAGAATCACAGAATCACAGAATCACAGAATCACAGAATCACAGAATCACAGAATTAACTAGGTTGGAGAAGACCTTTGAGCCTAGCCCTAGGTTGGAGCCCTCTGCTCCTCTCAGGACCCTCTTTTCTTTTTTTCATTACATGCCTCTGATCTTTTCAAGTTTCCCTTTTCCTCTTCCACCATTTATTCACCCTGTGGCCAAATTCCTTGATAGTAATTAACAGCCTTCTCTGAGGCTTTGCTAGACCATCTCCCTTACCATGGAGGACTTCCTAGTGGGCTGCTGCAGTGTTTGAAGGGGCTCTTTGGGAAAAGGCTCTGTTCAATGAGGGGCTGGATTTCACGTGTGTTATGAGGAAAGCTGGGGGTGAACAGGGTGAAGTGCCTGGAAAAATGGATAATCAGTATTCAGGACAAATCTATGCTCTGAGCCTCTAGGCAAAGGGGAATCACTTGGCTTAGAGAGATCATTTTGAACCTCAGTTTGCAAGGAAGACATCTCAGCATGGTCTTCCCCTTTGTCCTGCTTAGTGTAGGATCTCCTACCCAGAACTTGGTGTTGGGTGAGAATTTGGTGGATGATTTGTCACTGGTCAGTTTATAAAATAGATATTGATTTAGAGGCAGTTGGACAATACAGCTCAAGTGAGGGCATATGGTAGAAAAAGTAAATAATCCAAAATCTAGTAGATGAATCTGTGCTCTGTAGCCATGTGCAACATTTTTCACATTGCAAATTTGTAGCCAGTCAGTAATGTAATCTCATGAATTCAGCATTTCACTATTGACTCCACCAAGCAGGATCAAACCCCACTAATGCATTAACATGTTAGTACAATGGATTGTTGATTAATACTGATACACCTTCAGATGGAAGTCCTTCACTCTGAATGTTAAGGACAAGACTCTAAATATATGGACCAAAGTAAACACTCTTAGGAGACTGACTCCTGTGAGAAGTATTAGCTGGAGGAAGAGCAAGTTTCAAGAAATGAGAAGTCTACTTTACACAGTAGCCTTGGGGGACAGAAAGATTTTTAAGCCTACTTGTTCTGAAATCCTTTTGTCTCTGAATGCTTTGTTCTTAATACTAAATAAACAATAGTTTGCATAAATAGGTTTCTGATCACTGCCTACACCATTGATCACAACTTGCCTCAGGGAGAAACTGTGGGCACTGCTGGAACTGAGTCACATCTTGGGGCTAAGCACACCCGGCAACCAAGCTCCTGTGGCCTGTGACTGGGGCTCAGCTTTTGAGCAATAGGAGCAGCAACGACTCAAAGACTGATGGCTGAAGGAGTACAGAACTGGGGGGGATGTGGGAGAAAGGAAGGCTGTCCTCCAGACTGCGTCATGTCCAGAGAGACCTTTGGCTGTGGTTCACTGGTGTTGCTGATTGTACTATGAGCTGAGGGAAAATGATGAGTGCAGTTCTTCATGAGGCTGCTCATGTAAATGTTTAAAATGTTGGCATTAAATATTGTAGTTACTAATTAATAATATGCATTTATATAGCACCATAAATGTCCATGGCACTTTACAGATAGCAATATTTCTAACTGTTGGGAATATTAAGTCTAAGTACTTGGAAGTCAGCCAAATGATATAAGTAGATAAGGTCTACTGTTTATATCTGTAATTTGGTGAGTTCTTTTGATTTGCCTTCTAGATGGAAAACGCTAAGGGCAGTGCTTGCTTACTTCCTATTTCTAGGACCTCTGAGTGACTGAAGTAAATGCATATAACTACCCTAGGGACATTGTTTTAAAGCAATAATGGATAATTTTGTAATAGCCTAAATCTTAGTATCACTACAATCCTTCTGCACGGTGGGAAAAGTACCAGTGGGAAAAGTGATTAACTCTAGTGATGTGATTTTGAATTAAGAGAAAAGTAAAAAAAAAAATCTGTTTCTTGTGGTTCTATGGGTAAATATGCTCATTTATGTAACAGATCTATCTAGAGGAAAACAAGTTTTGATGAGAAGAAAACTCTTTAAACACCACTGAGCTAGAACAATAATCCATACTGAATAAAACACTATATTAGCCAGGAGGTGTAACTTTCTACTACTGTCTATGGCCCCTGGCACAAAGGAATGCATTTTTGGCAAGAACAGCAGCTAGCTCTGGCTTAATGACCCTAGACTACCTGGGGCATAGGAGTGAAGGAGGCTTAATTAGGCAGCATGTCTAGGGAAGTTGGGAGATATGGCACTGCACATAGATGCTGCTTTTCTGAGTTCTTTGACACTTGTTATGAGAAAAATACATGTCCTTTGCCAAGCCCAAAGGGGAGAGGGCTCAGCACAGGGGTGGAGACTTGGTCTCCCCACAGGTGGCAAAGATTCAGGAGCACATGGCATCTGTGCACATCCCATATCAGACACACACACTCAAATCACAGGGAGAGAGGTGAGCTGGTTACTCCTGTCCACTCTCGCATTTCAGGGGGCAGAGGTCTTGCTGAATACAACATACAGAACACCTTGAATTGTCCACTTTATCCTTCCTACAGGAAAATTGCCAAGAGTGTGATGACTTGGTAAGCTCCTTGAGAAGACTTCCATGGTGATCAGGACTGTCCCTAAAGCAAAAGAAAGCTGGGAGAGCTTGGCTCTCCAACTACTGCTGTAAAGAAGAAAACTTTGATCCTTCTCTTTGGCTGGACTGCAGAACAGCATTGCACCATCATTTCTGATGGCTCATGAATTCTGTGGTGAGGTTCTCTCTTGTTCCCATCTATTTTAACCTCTTAAGTTAAAGGTGTAAGGCTCTTTTTCTGGTTTCTCTAGGCTTCTCCTCTTTTCTCACTGCTTCTCCGTAGAGTGTTTATTTTGAAAGCAGAATGAAGTGTGCTCCTTGGTGCTTATGATTTTCAGGGCAGATGGCCCCATATATATGGAAAATTGGCCAGGAAATATAATGAGCTCCAAAGCTAATTAAGTGCTAGTAGAGAAAATCAGTGAGGGTGTTTCTCCAAGCTCAGCCAGGATTAGAGGCCACTGCATCATAGGAAAGCACCTTTCTCCTTTGAGAGGCCATGTTCACCCTGGTTAGCAGGTTAGATGGACCTTGACAGACAGTATGATGGCACCTACTCTTGCTGAATTTGGAACTGGGTTCCCATCTGAAATATGAGCAACTGCATAGCCAAACAATCAATTTATCATATTTCTTTAAAACTTAAATCTCTGCCTTGTAGACATCTAAAATGTTTGACTGGTTTTTCTTCCCTTCTGGTTTTATGCTGACCATGAACCTCATGAGAAAACTTGCTCCTGTGCATTCCAGTGGTTTAAGTTAGCAACTATTTTTTTTAAAAAGTCTTCTGAGGTCAGGGGAAGAATTCCAAGTCTTTTGAGGTTCTACCTCTAAAAGGCAATTTTTAAAGAGAAGAAAACTCATATTTGAATTTTGTCCTCAGATTCTGCTTCAGTAAGTCTCCAAGTTCAAGGCCCAGGCCCACATTAAGGGTTTTAAATACCTTTCTTGACTAAAAAGGAATTATGCAAAGATATTACTTCCTTACCTTCCAGATCTGGGCTCTGTAGGTGTTCACACTGATGACTGTTTAGTTTATTAGATACAAATAAAGTGGTTTTTGTTTACTGTGTTTCCCTTCTTTTATTCCTGCTGCTCTTGACATACCTCTAGAGGAACTTGCTGGATTTCACTCCTGCTCTCATCTCATCAGCAGGATCCGCAATTGAGTTTGTAAATTTGTTCTGCAGAGCACACCTTCTCCTCCTGACTGTGGTACCCCTGTGCTGTGGTGCCTGTTGCACGGTGCATTTCTGCCTGTCTGAACGATGTACACTACCAGCAGGTAAAGAGGCTAAAGAGAAAACCATAAGATGCAAGGAATCATGCAGATGGAAGTTTCACCTCAGGGGTTAATACAGTTATCTGGTACAGGTCTCTCTTTAGTTCTTTCATTTATACTGCATTAAGGGTGTAATGAAATTTGAAATAGCACCTCTGTACCTTTGACAGGCACAATGAGCCATGGATCACTTGTGAAAACCTAATATGCCTGGGAAAATAAATGGCGTAAACTGTAAACAAAACATGTTTCAATGATGCATTGATAAGAAAAAACTGGTATTGCAGCTTTCTGGGAAATAGGTATCATTCCCAGTAGTGATATTTTGCATATTATAGCCAGGACTGGGAACCACAGAAGATACAGAGCTTTCCTGTCAGGACTTGATTGTAGAATTTGTACATAGTTAAGCGTGCCAAACCCTACCCTTATTAACTGTTTGACTATTCCTACAGGCCCGTACATATAATCTATGTGGTTGCAAAACAGGAACAATTGCAGGACAAAGAACATACTGTTAAATTAAAGAGTTTCATAGTTATTGCCTGCAGNGGGCAATGTAGCAGGAGATTGTGAAGGCATGTATATAAAGCTGAAAGAAAAGAGAATGCCGAGTTCAAGGAACTTGCTGAGTGCCTGTTCCTGACACTGAGAAAGTAAATGAACAGCTGCTTTAACCTACTTCCTAACTGAACTATATTGTGTTTACCTTATTAGTTGGCAGTATGCTTTGATTTAGAACAAAATATCCATTGAAGAAATGTTTGACAGAGTTTGACGTTGTACCTGTTTGCTTACCCCAAGTCCCAGTGTTCAAATGATCTTTCACTCCTGCCTGATGGCTAAAGAGAATCTTGGATCCCATTTTGTGCCTGCTGGTGCATGGGTACCTCTAGCTGTGTAGAAAACAGTAACCTAATTCTGTTTCCTGGATGCTTGCTATTTAGGCAAGAGTACTGTCTGATCAAACGTTCCATGGCCTCCATTTTTGTGATTGCACCCAGTTACAGGTAATTTTTATTGCATTTGTAGCAGTTTTTTCTGTATTTTCTACCATTTTTGCAGTACTTTGTCTGCCTGCCTGGTTTTGGCATTAAGCAAGCAGATGATTTAGCAAGTAGGAACGAGCTTACCTCCTACTGCTGTGCTGGGAAATATTTCAGCTCTGCCTCAGCCCCATGGTGGAGTCAAAATTCCTGTTTCTTTCAGTTCTCAGCTCCTTCTAAATTTCTACTGCAATGCAATTTGGGCATTAACCACCTCTGCTGGCTCTGGTGGCCCCAAGGGATAGTGATCCACTGTGCAGCTCTTAGAAAAATGGAAATCCGAAAGGCTGGCGTTGGACTCCCTGAAGCAGAACTCTAACATCAATAAGAATACTAGTAAATGTGAGTTTCAAGAATGACCCATAAAATCTACGTTTGATGTCAAGTTCAAACTACATTTCTTAAAAATTTGGGCTACACATCTAAGAGGAGAAAGCCATGTTCTCACTCCATTTAATATACATTATTATTCCTACTTTGCACATAGTTTATGATCTTTATCTTAAAAAACCCTACTCCTGATGTCACCAAGTAGGATTAAATCTGACCAGGTTCTGGCACTATAACTTCTCCCTTGTATCTTCAAGTAAAACAGTGCAGCTTGCACCACCAGTTTCTTATGAGGCATTTTCAGAAGACTTTGATCATCACTGATCTATTCTACATTTAGTTGCATCAGTGACATAAAGATGAAAGTCTTCTAGTCTCATTGCTGTTCTTTCAAGCTGTCTGAACTCTCACTAGCTGTGCACAGCAATTATAGTTTGGACTTCATTTAGTGGCACCTTTGTTTGGCTGCTGATAGGCACAAACTTTATCTGCTGTGGAAGTTTACACTAGTGGAAGAACTGGCCTGATGCATTGGCAAATGCTTCAGTGGTCAGCAGAAACTAAAGAAAAAACTAAACTAGAAATTTCATTATACTCTGTGGGATGGTGGTCAGAAAGGCTTTTTTTTTTT
>WEIU01007086.1:112633-125750 GCA_013389925.1 Aegithalos caudatus | reverse complement strand
TTTTTTTTTTTCCCTTTCTTTTTTTCAGTGTCAATGTTTTCTCTGAAATGATCCTGTATTGCCAAAAGAAGTACCTGAGATTCTGCCAAAACATTGAACTTCAGGGAAGTTTGAGATATGATGTATTTGGATAACACTGTTGTACAAGGGTGTTAAGTTCCTAGTAGGTTCCAGCTGACTTACAAAGAATCTCAAGAATGGGAAACCTGGTCTCCTGTGTGGCAACAGGAAATTTCACTTAAGGACACATCATATGACTGTAGCATTGTAGAAAGGACAGAGAATAATAATTAAGATAGAAATTTAAATTGCAATTTTATGTCACATAATTTGATTGAGGGAAGAAATTCGAGTAGTTTGAGATCTCAAATGCTCATCTTTTCCATTTCTTGAATTCTTGTTATCTCTAGAAAAAATGGAAATACGAAAGAAACGTCCATACCACTGGATATGCCAAAGCCCCATTTTAGATATTCAGAATTAGCAGCAAAAGGCAAGTCAATAAAAATACTTCACCTCCAGAGAAATTAAGCAGCACAGACCTATGATTGTAGTATTTTGGTAAACATCTAAATATACTGCCAAATGTTTTTAATATAGAAAAGATGACCAAAAAACCTTAAAAGATTCAGGTTTTCCCAAGAAATTAGACAGAAATTAAACAACTGCTGATATCTTGAAAAGGGATTTGATGGGTTGAGCAACCTGATCCAGATTTGCTATCAGTGCTGCTTTGAACAAGGGAGTAATGGACTTGCAGAAGTCTCTCCTAACCTCAATTTTCTATGAATTTATCAGCTGACCCTGTAAGAAGAGGGTACTAATACAAAACATCAGGGATTGCTCTTGACACACGTTGCCAAATTTTTCATTAGTGACCTTTACATAAACAGGAAGAACATGTAAATTAAATTAGCTGTTGACACAAAGCTGAGAGGTATCATCAATACAGCAGAGAATCAGAATATGGAAGGCAAGGAAGAATTTTGATGAGTGAGCTAATAGAAATGGATGTGTGTAACTACATGAGGTGCAAGGTCATGTGCTTAGTGAATAATCACAACAATTTCCATTATAAACTCTGTTTGCATCTATTGAAAAGGACAGAGAACAAAATAGTGTGCACTAGTCAATCAAGGGCTAATTAGGTGTAACTGTTGAGATGTGCCTGTAAAATGAGCAAATGCCACATAGCAGATAAGGCATTTTGAGTCGTGATAAGGAGGAACTGATACTATTGTTCTTAATTTAAAAAACTACAAACACAAAAACAAAAACCCTGCCTCATAACCAAAGCAACAGGAAAACACAAACCAGAGTTGGGAACAACAAAAACCTCAAAACAAAACTTTTCAAGAAAAGGCAGTTTTTGTCATGACAACAAACAGCCATCAGCTGCCCACAGGTAGAAATTCAGATTGACAATGAACATGCCTAACTTTGAGACTTCAGGATAGTGTATCATTAGGAGCATCAAGACTTGTGGATGGGAGCACAACCTGTGCTAATGCCAGCTCCTAGCCCACCCTTCTTTGTGGAGCAATGCTACTGTTTCTGCTCCCTCAAATCCCTATTGTTGTTATGTATTCTTTTGTGATATTCCACAACCTTACAGGCAATATTGATATCAAGGAGTCAAGCCTGCTAATGGTCTCTGAAAGACGGTTTAGTAATTCTCTGCCTTTCACTCACAGTTATCAGAGTAAATTCAAAAGGGTTGCATGAGGTCACTCTCAATAGAAAGCTCAAAATCAGAGTTAGTCCACTCCTCCAGCCACTAGACTGCATGTCTTCCCTCAAGAATGGGTCTGCCTGCCCATGGTTAATGGAAGTATATCAGACTTTGCCTGCAGCAGTTTGCTATCTGAAATAATTACACGTCATCAAAGTGTGAGCTCTCCCTTCCCCAGATCCTTATTTTGCTGTAGTACATCTGATAATGTCTCTATGAATTATATACACTATAGCATATCATGGCCACATCCTGAAATAACAGGATATAGGGAGCCTGGTAGAATACAAAGAAGCTGTGGAAAAGTGAAATAATTTCTTTGCAGTTAATAGATTCATCTATTTCTTAAACCATTAAAGTAACAGCAAAAAAACAGGTTGTAGTAATTTAACATATATTAACTGCCAAAGAATACAGGTTTGTCCTAACTGTAGTTTATTTATGAAATTTGAACCCATTCAAGCACAGGTATACTGTGGTCAGATCTGCAACTGTGGTGAAGAGCTATTGGCCAAAAATGTCTCCAACCCAAAGCTTCAGAGATCAATCCAAGCAATCTCAGGCAAAGTGAACAATGGGCCACTATTCTGAGTTTCCAGGCTCACAGTCCATGACAAGATTTTGAAATCATGTTTATCATAGCCAAAAAAAGTCACATATAACCAAGCCTTATGGGATTGATTCATTTTCTCATGCACAGAATTTTTTCTCAATTTAATTTAAAATAAATGCAGATCAGAATGTCTGTTCCATATCAGAATGTGAGTCAATAATATCTCTATCCCTGAACCTACCATTTCTGAACACGTGTTTTCAAAATTTGGATTTTAACTTTTGTCAAGGCTGGCTTATTCATCCCTGTTTTCACATTTAGCCTCCTGCCATGCAGTCTGTATCACAAACTAAGATCTATTTAAAATTCAAGTCCAGATCTATTATTAGTATTATTATGCATATTGAAATGCCTGATGAATTGAGCATTAATACAGTATGAATCAGATTAATTAAGATCAATTTGAGTATGCTCACAGATCAGAATTAAGGGCTGATTGTTGGGGGCACAGAATAATGGAGCCCAAGGAATGCTGTATACCCAAATAGCATAGTCCTGTGAAACCCTACTATTGTTGCACAGCTAAAGGAATTTTGTATTCAAATTACTTTCTTCTACAAAATACCTGAAGTACTCAGCATTTCAGACTCAGTTCACACGTCACAGCTTACCTATGGTGCGGTGATCTGGGCATTTTCTAAAAAGAGATATAGTCCAACCAGCCTCTCCTGTTTCAAAAACTCAAAATATCTCTTGTGTGACAATTTCGAGACATTAACCAGGATGGCCAATCCTAAGGAATATGGACAAACACAATTGCTTCAGTCACTTGGCTATTCTCCTGATTACTGAACAGAGGGGTTTTCCTAATTTACAGAATACAACTGCCATTTTGGGTAGGTTTTTTCTGTAAGTCCCATGTTTTCTGCATTTACTTCACCTCCCAGATTGACCACAATCTTTGGTAATATCATAAATCAAACAGTAAATAGGATTCCCCACATCTTGGATGCAAAAGTGTAAGAAACATAGCATGACTTCTTCTGTATTAAAATATTGTCTAAACTCCATCTTCAGGAAATATCTCCTGGAGTCTGTTGTAGAGTGATGAAAGCAAGTCCTGGCTATGTTTCTAACTAGCAGGCATGACTCAGATCCAGAAGATGTCTGACAGTGTTAGCATGGTGCTGAGTCCAAACTTACCTTGGCCTTGGCCAGACACTACTGCAGCTACTTGGTGGTATTGGACAGTGGATATATAATTATACTGAACCTATTGCATCAGATTCTTCCCTCATTTACACCAGTCCAGCTTCTTGGAGGTCAGTAGCTTTGAAGTGGTAAGAGAAGTATTTGGCTGAGTTCCTCAGTTTTATGCAAATATCCTATGTAACATCAAAAAAGGAAATTTGGAGAGGAGGTGGAATAGCATTTAGACATCAAGACCAGAAAATGTCTGCCTGCTGCTGAAACAGGCAAACTACAGCAGCTGTAGTTTAGCTGTCGAGGGAAGTTTTCCCTAAAATGTATTTCAGAGTTTGATGTTCAAGGAAACCACCCCAACCTTCCTGTATTTACTTACCAAGAACTGAATGCAGAAGTTTCAGTGGTTGAACAAGGTGCTACAATTTAAATAAGGGATAAAATCCATGTTCAAACCACTCCACTGTGGACATCAAACATAAGTATGATAATGGCAGCAGTTATCCAATCCATCAGGGTGACTCATGCCACTTAAGCTGGGCACATAGGATTTCCCAAATGGACAGTGGGCAATTCAGCGCTCAAAAGAGGAGCCTATTGCTCTTCATTGCCAATACAGGGAGCTTACTGAACATTTATAGGTGTGATTCATTTCTGAAAGACACTGAGTGGACATCTGGCTAGGTTCTGGGAAACAGCAGGCAAAGCTATATGCCTGGACAGGCTCTGGAGTCTGGTCTTTGACATCCTGATGTAGGCAGGAGTCAGAATAGCAAATGTTGTTTTGATGCTGTCAGTATTAGGCAGAGTGTGAGCACATTTAATAAATCCAGCCTCTCTGAGGTAGCATACCAGAGCCTCATTGTCTGCCTTGGAGCTGCAACAATTTAGATGCTTAGTAAAGCAAAACTGACTGGTCCTCATAGGAGAAAAGGTTGAGCACAACTCTGAGCACAGGAAGCTGAATAGATTTTCCACCACCTTCAATATCACACGGTCCTGAATACTGGAATAGACCATGATTTTGGACCTAGAGGCTGTTTTCACAGATGTCCTAAACTCATTGTAATCTCTTCATCCACTCAGTGAGAAGTGATTCAGAGGATGTAAGCAAGAGAGAGAGCAGTGAGTTGACAGATGTCAGTGGGAAAAGAAAGTACAAGGGCTTGGGTGCAAAGGAGGTGATGAACATGGCTCTAAGCACCCAAATTCTACCAAAGACAGACATGGCCCAAATTTTCTGGCAAGGAGTGATAGTGGCACATTCCTACAACCTGTCACCTGGGCCCACTGCAACAGGTGTGCCAGCAGAGGCAAGGGAACTGGTGTTGGATTTGCAGTGACCCTGGCCACAGGTCAAGCACTGGTACTTTCTTCCTGCCTGCCTACAAACTGGGTGGTTTCACCTGACATTGAACATTACCAAAAAGGAACCCCCACAGTGCAGGCTGTGAGGCAATTAGCCAAACTGTTTCTCCTAAAATTGGATTTCATTGTACAGGTCTTTTTCATCCCTTCAGAGTTCATGCTTGAGAATTAATATGGCAATTATTGATCCTTTTTGTATGCTATGGAAAAGGAGGTTCTAATCCTCAGAAGTGGATTTGCTCTGATGACACATAAACAAAGCCCTGGAGGGAGGAAGGTAAAACATAAAGAGGTGTTGACAAGCTGAACACCACTTGGTTATGCAAACACAGATGTGGTAAAGGGCAAAGAGCAATAATTTTGCAGAAGTTGAAAGTGTGGGAACGCTGGCGGTTGCTCTTTAATGATTATAACACAAAGGAATGCTGGCAACTTCTCTCACTGACTTTACATTATCAAACTGAGTCAGTGATGAGTAATAAGATATACTATTGGAAGTATCCTTTAATGTACCAGCTCTTTTTTTTTTTTTTTTAATCAGCTCTTCATATAAAAATGTATGGCTTTCTATGAAATATTGTGGTGGTCCTAATACCACTAGAGAGCTTTTATTTGCAAGAGTGCACCATTGTTTTCAAATCAGAACCACTGGCTGCTGCCTTACTTGCTTGTAAGCAAGCTGGGACTAGGAAAACAAAATGGGAAAGAGGTAGAGATCTCACAGGTAAGCTTGTCAAAAGTGTGCTTTATGTAGCTTTCCTTCCGTGGTTGCCCAGTTTAACACTTCTAAAAATTAAGCTCTTTGAAAGGGCATTTCCAAGCTGATGTCCATAGTGGTGCCTGTGCTTGTGTTTCACAGGAAAAGAAATAGACTTTTATTATCTTCCCCTCTAAGTTTGTGTGTTTGTGTGTCCCCAGCACGTGTATGATGGTACAGGTCCTGTACTCACAAGCTAAAGTGGTTGTTTGCCAGGCAAAAGATAAAAGATTTCTGCAGCCACTCAAACACATTCCTCATCTATTGATTTCTACCTCTGCAGTCAGATCAGAGCCTGGCATTTGTTGCAGACCCCATCAGATTTGCACAACCTATTTTTATGGCTCTTGACCTTACATGCTCCAAAGTGCTGATGAGCTAAATACATGTCCTGAACACAAGAATATTGCTAGAAGAGTGCATGTGAGTACACATGGCAGAAATAACACAGGGAAAGCATTTGAGGGAACACTTGCTGTCCTTTTATGACCTATCCAACAGCAAGAGTAGATAAGAGCTTTGGCTGTTGAATTTCCTTTCACACTGGGTGAGTTTGCTAGGTTGGTGAAGCTGGTTAGTTTAGAAAAGGTTTTGAAGAAACTGGAGTTAGATTTTTCTCTTCAGAGATTTAAGAGAAATGGATTTCTCTTCCCATTTTTCTGTGAATATTCCCAAGTTGGAGCTCAATAATTCAAGCCAGGACATGCAAAGAGCATGTTCTGTGAGGTATGCTCACAGCTATGCAGTCTGTCAGCAAGTGAAAATCGTTGCATTGCTGCCTCCACCTAGGCAGAGAACTGGCACACCAATAGGGAGGCTTCCATGCTGCTTGCTCTCCAGCTTTTTCTTTGGATGTGGCCCAGAGCTCATCCTCTCTGCTTTGCCCTGCAGTGTGCAGGGACATCTAGTGGCTGAGCAACCCTGAACACGGTTTTGGATCACAAATTACATAAGGAAGTAGGGATGCCTCATCTGATGACGAATTTAGCATGTCCTGAGAGTTGACATCCATGGACATCTCCTGGGAAACAGATGTTCACTGCTGAGGGTGAGGCCTGACATTGTTAATGCTGAAGAAAGTGTGATATTTTATTGAATTCAGACAGGTTTAATCTGAGTGTTTTCTTCTTGGTCAGCCAGGCCTTTGAGCAAGGTCCATCAAACCCATTTATCTGTTGACCAATCATACCATTTCACAAAAGCTGGAGATAGTTTTTGGTAGCACTTTCACTGCCTTGGATTTCATTCTTTCATTTCTCACAGACTTTCGCTTACACAAAGGATTAATCTAAGAATGACTTCAACTATGCTCTAGCCCATGGACTGATCCTTTCCCTGCTGCTTTGATGGATGTTATCCCTGTTGCACCCCAGGCTGAGAGCCCTCACTGAGGCCCTTGAGAAATCCTGAGGAAATGCATCTCCCAATGCTCTGCTGCCTGCTCTGCTCAGTCCTGCCAGGCTCTTCCTCTTGGCTTCTGCTCTATTGCACTCTAGACCTTGGCTGAAGTCCATACCTGACTGTGTGCTGTCCAGAAAGGAAATAACTTGAGATTAGCCTCAAATCTACACTATGGTGTCTGCACAGGTGAACACAAATGGCAAATAGAGTTGACATTTCTCACAAGTCCCTGCCCAAAATTGTTCCAGCTGGGGTAGTGATGAAAACAGGGAATGGTGGAGGTTCTGAGACCTACAGTCTTGTATTGGTGTGGTTTTTGCAAAAGCAGCAAGGGAAAGCCCAGTGGTAAGTGTCCTTCTTGCTTGTTTCTTTCATGTGTTGCAGGAGTGATCCCCAGTTCCTAATAAAATTCTTAATGTGATTGATTTTAAAGAGTTCTGGGTTTCTGTGACTAACCACAGGAAAGAGTTGAGCCAAAGCTTTAATGGCAGTAATTTGAAAGCTTTTCTCATGAAGATCCAAGTAAAAGGATCTTCATCAGGCTATGGGTCTGTATAATGCATACTTCTGAGATGCAACAGCTCAGCTAAAAAACATGAACTTCCAGAATATCTTTGTGAGACCCTCACAAAAGCTTCACCAGCATCTGTTTGCCCCTTTTCTGGGCTGGTTCTTAAGGTTTTACCAATAACATTCTTCAATAACAGATGCCAAGACATCTCCTGAGATATTTTTTGAATAGGAACTTCCATCTGGCACTGCATCCTTAGAAGCTGTGACTTGGCTTCTTTGTCTGCAGGGTGGTTAATCCTAATGAGGCAAGCACAGCAATTTGCTGAGCAGAGATATATGCTTATCAGATCCTATTACTGAGCTGATTCTCTTTTATAATTATTTATTCTGACTTCAGTAGATGAAGCAATGTGAAAACACTTAAACCCAAGGCTTTCATCAAGAAGACACAATCTCACACTCCTGTGAACAACTGAAAGCTGCCTATATAGAAATGGCTAACTATACTGGTATAGCTGCCCCAGTATATTCTGCCAGTCAAACTTCCTATTCTCTTCTTATCTCAAGATAAATGTCCTGCTTTAAATTATGTTGAGATGAGCTCCACAGAAAAGAAGTATTTTTTTACAGGGACAGCAGTGTCCACATAGGGAGAATTTTATTGGCATAGCTAAACTAGTATAATTATACTGGCATAATTATGCTGGTAATTTTCCCTGTGTATACAAGCTATGAGTCTCAAATTGTGCTTCACTGGCAGAAGAGCCTCCTTTGTTGGAGAGATTCTTTAGATCTGAATCAGGTCATTAATAAGTGCTACAGCACTCAAGTCAATGCCTCACATTTTATAATGAGTTTTACTCTTTGCCTCCCAGAGAATCTCAGCTCTTGTGACAGACTCCACACGAAACCTCATCCTATGCTGAGGGAAAGCCAGCCAGGGAAGAAGTGTAGCAGTGACTTCCCATTGGCATCATCAGTGGTTACAAGGCCTTGTGGAGAGAGAGCTCACACACCATGAAATAGCAGCAGACTGCCATATGTGTGGCTTTGTTTCTTTGCCTTTCTATTCCTTCTGTTTTACATTTCCATAGCCTGTTCTCCTCCCTGCTAATGAGATTTCCGTTCAAAGGGGGACTCCATGTATGACTCGTAATACATATGAAAACAAAAGCTGTGCATGATGGTTTATGAGAAGACATGAAAGCTCATAAAGTAACCATGTGAAATGGCTTAAGTAATTTGAACAGAAATATCTTCAGTGACAATGAGTCATCAGGACCAAGATGGGATGCCTCATGTGAAACATAACTGTGTCAAGTGGATGAGGCTGGAATACAGCCACAGCTTTTGCTAAATATAGCCAGATACACTTATCAGTTGAATTGGAAGTATGCAGAACAGCAAAATAAATGGCTTAAACTACCATTAGACAATAGAAAACTAAACAAATATGGTAATTATACTTTCTATAAATAGCAAAATAAACTCACCAATCAGTGGGTTTTCTTTATTAGTAATTATTGCAGAATAAAATGAATGAGAAATTATGATAGGTTTTACAGAATTAGAGAGACACTGATTGGAGCTAATTGGGATCAACCTCCCTTTTATACAGGACTACTGCCAACACCTGCTGTAAGCTGTGGCTTTGTCTGGGCAAGTTGTGAAAATCCCCATGGATGGTGATTTTGCAGCACCTCTGGACACCTCCTCCACTGTTACCCTCCTGGTAAAGCTTTTCCTTGTGTCCAGACTGAACTCCTCCAGCCACATTTTGTGACTGTTGCTCATTATTCACTTCATTGTCTCCCTTTCATAAGATAAAAGAGCTCCTTGCAAGTTATGTCATCTATCTTCTGGACCATTTTGGTATCTCTCTGCTGGGTCTGCATATCTCTCTTAACTTGGGAGTGGGAGCATCCACAGTGGGACACAGTATTCCAGGTGTGCAGAGGTAGATTGCAATTTGATCTGCTGGACACACTCCTCCTATTGATACTCAGGATGTGGTTTGTCTTATTTACAGGGAGAGCTTCCTCTTGGCTCCTGTTCAGCCTGGTGACTACTTGTCCTTTTCACTAGGCTTCTCCCCAGCAGCCCTTGTTTGGGTGCCTGGGGTTGGCCCAGCCAAGTGCAGAACATGATACTTCATTGATATCCATAACATCTTTTGTCATCCCTGTCTTCAGCTTTATCAAGGACCAGCTTGTGTGAGGCTCTGCTTTTCAGTGTGTCAACTACTCCTAATTTTCTAGCATCTTCAAAATTGCTGAGGATTTATTCTATTTTATTATTCAGATCATTGACACTGTTTGTTACTGGCCAACAGCTGGTTGATGGTTACCAATCGAGACATTGGTTGGTAGCCTTTGAGATCAACAGTGCAGGCAGCTTTCATGACATCTGGTGGACTACAAGTCCTCAGCTTCCAGAGGAGAGGACTGTGAAGATGAGTCAGAAGTCTTAGTGAAATCAGGTATAGTTTATCCAATATGTGCTCATCACCGAAACAAAACTTTTCATCCCTGGAGGCAGTCAAGTCAGCCAGGCTTGATTTGCCCTTGGTAAACCCACACTAAATGTTGCACTGAGGACTTGTATCAACAAGACCACACTTATTTTGCAGTATAAGAGAAAACAGTGTGTCCTGTGGATAGGTAAAATTACTGTTGGTCAGTCTTCCCAGCAACTGATTCTGACCCTACAGCCCAGGCTCAGAGCCTTCACTCTGGCTCTTGAGAAGAGCCAAGGACAAGGGCTCCTGGTGCACTTTGCCCTCTATGCTTAGTCCTGCCAGGTTTCTCCTCTTGACTTTTGCTCTACTGCACTCTTGACCTTGGCTTATATCCACATGGAGTGCATGCTTATATATTCAAACAGATCAGAAGAGGAGTTAAAGTCTGAGATTAGATGCAAATCCACACTATGGTGCCTGCATAATTGCACCCACAGAGGGCAAATGAAGTTGATATTTCTCACAAGTCCTTGCCAGATGTGCTCCTAGTTGAGCTTTTGAAGCCTAAACCCACCAGGGAAACAACTGTGGAACTTGTTTTGGTTGCACTTTGCCTCTGTCCTGGCTGGTCAGAGGTTTAGCAGTGCTTAATCTTAGATTCCCAGCTGAGAAAGTCATGAACCACAGGCAGGGTCTCTGTCTTCTCCTGCCATTAGGATCTACCAGAACATTGTACATTGTAAGGACTGTACATTTCTTTCAAACCCAACAAAATCAAACTGACTCTCAGTGTATGTCATACAGGATTATTAGATTTAAGTAGATATTGAACTCATAGATACTTCTGTGTTGTACATAATAATAACAACACATTTCCGTGCCCTGAAATTCTCTTTCTCTTGTTTTTCCAAGAAGAATGTTAGTACATATGGCTAAATGGAATCCTCAGTGCTTTAGATTTTACAGCCGTACAGTGCCCACAATTTTTAATTCATAAATCCCAGCATTGTTTTCTCAAGAAATTACTTTCTAAAGGGTGTCAAAATTATTTGTAACTCTTCATGATACAGAAAGTTTTGTCTTTCAAGTCAGACTCCATGCATGGAGTGGATAATAAAATGAATTTAAAGAATCTCTATCGAGTGACAACTTTGCCTCATTTTGCCAGTCTGCACTGGATGAGGAGAATGGATTGCATCTTTTAAGGGTTGCCTACCAGGGAGGCATAAAGACTTTTAATTTAGCCAGTAAATTGTTTTCCAATATTTATTTTTTATGCTGTAATGAGAAAAGCCATCACACATAGCAAAATGCTTTTTTTTGCTCTCTCCATTTACCGTGTTAAATCTGGCTTTCTCTAGTGCTTCTCGTGATACAGAAAGTTAACAGTCTGCTCAGGTCAGCTCCAAAATGCAATTCCCACTGAGTCCTAAAACTGCAGGATGTGTGGCAGTACTTTAATCTGCCTGCCATCACCTGAGCCAAGTTTGCAGCATCTGTACTTATTAATGAAGTAAGACTGTGTGAAAGACACAGCAATTGATCTTTTCCAGGGTTAGGAACAGTCTAAGAGCATTATAAGCCTCTGTAATGATGAGAGAATAGTTCCATTACCAGACCTAACTTTCCAGTAAAGGAGATGCTAGTTATTCCATAATATTTAACAATTGTTTATGGTTCATGCACTGGACCTCTTTAAGGTTTGATCGTGTTCTCACAAAAAACAGTGCCTTTCTTCCTTGTGAGGGTTCCTCACATCATTTTCCTGACTTGCCAAACTGCATCTGTTCACCTCAGAGCTGCCCAGTGCTTGCAGTTTGTGGACACATTGTGTTGGTTATAGAAGCAGCCAGAAGTGATGCACTGAGCCAGTCTGTGCTGGGGAGCACCAGAGCAACACCCCAGGTATGGGCAGGAGACCAGCCACAGATCATCACTTGGACCAGCTTAGCCTTATTTTAAAACCATCCTACCTAATTTTTCTGGGGAAACTTTTTTAAGAGGTGCATTTTTATTTCAGATTAAGTCAGATGAACTTGGAAAGAATGTTAACTTCTTCTGGACAATAAACAAAAATTCTCCAACTTTGTCCGTTCATGTATCATTTGTCACCATCTGCTCCTGTAGCCATGATCAAAAAGGGAAGGAAATGAAAAAAAAAAAAAAAAGAGTTAAGAAGAAACAACTCCCTCAGAAACTTGTGTGACTTGTTAGCCATACACCAACATGCTTTCAAAATGTACAAAATTGAGCATGTTCACATACACGTGTGTGTGTAAAACACTTTTACTGAGTATTAAAAAAGGGGGAAGAAAAATACACCTCTGTGAAGCTGCTTCCTGTGTTTATCAAACAGTACAAATCTCATTATCCAGAGGTTTAAATGTTTGTTTCAAGTAACCAAAGAACAAGCCATTTCAACAGCCACAGATTGCATTTGAGCTCTCTTTCTTCCTGTAGGTCCAAGCTGCCCTCTCTTCTGTTGATGTTTGCAGGCAACTATCAAAAAAGATTAAACAGGCTAATACCATCAGAGCAGTGTAGCTGCACAGAATTTCTCTTGTCAGCTTAACAGAGTGTGTTGATGGTGAATTTTCTTTGTAATGTTACAAGTTCACTTGATATTTCTACCCGGGATAATGATGTCCTGCCAGATCCATTGTGCTGGAGGAAAAGGTGTCCTTTGCCCTTCCAACGTTTGTGATGGAACAAGACTTAGGCAAAAATAATTAGCTAATATTTGTCTAGAGGCTTATCTGCACAGAGAAGCCAGGTAAAAGGGAAAACCTCGTGTTTCTAGGAAAAAATTGCCCTGAGAAGAAAAGAAGGTTTCAAGGCCAGAATTGAACAAAATGTTCTCAACTCTTCAAAAAAATAAAAAGTCATGGGAATCTGTCAATTTTGATAAAAGCAAAATACTACACAAGTGAAAAGAGTAATTTCTACTTTTTAATTTTATTTCAGTACCTCCAAAACAATTCCTCAGTTCCTTTAATGTCAGAATATTAAACTTAAGAAGTTATAAGTAGTTTAATTGTGTTTACACATTTTTGTTAACATAAATAACTACATAGAACCATCTATTATGCTTCAGAAATATATTTTTATTTAATAGATATATACATTTATATA
>WEIU01007086.1:95626-112439 GCA_013389925.1 Aegithalos caudatus | reverse complement strand
TATATATATATATATATACACAATATATTAGCCATACATGTTATAAATGAGAAGTGGTTTTTGTAGCCATGTCCCATAGCTGTGTAGCTCTCCCATGTCCAGAGGTGTCCCTGGCATGTCAGATAGAAGCTACAGCATCCTGGAATGGCCAGAGAAGACTACAACTATGAGAAAAATTGTTTCATCTTATAGACTGCTTCTGGCCCATTCCCAAGAAAAGTACACCTTAATCAGCATCCCAAAAAGAAGGTGGACTCTTCCAGCAGGTTCCCTAGCCCTTTTCTGCCTTAGCATTCACAGTCCAAAGACATGGAAAGGAGGAGGTAAGAGGGATGAGGATGTCAGGATGGCAGAGAATCTGGGCTAAAGCTCAGGTCTCTGGTAATCTACACTCCCTCTTAGTGATGCAGTGCTGGCTTTAATTGTACCTGTTGACTGTAAAGCCTGAAGCCTGCAGTACAGGGGTACCACTGGTAAGGAACTGCAATGCATGTACATAATTATTTCCTCTAGGTATGGTGTTAATGACCATTGCCCATTGAGATCTAAACAATTCTGCATTTTGGAGAGCCTGAAGCTTCTTAACTAAACTTGATTCTCATTTTGTTTCTTCCTCAAGAGAGGCTTGCAGGCCTCATCCTGAAAAAGTGGAAGTTCAGGGTGACTTTAAGATGAAAATAGACGATATATTCATCATCTTGGAAGCAACTGACTGAGGTTAGCCAATATGAGAATGATCAGGTTAATAGTTATCCCCTGTACTTTGCTTCTTTTTGAAGTGGCAAGGAAGGTCCCCAAGATTTTTCAAGAAGATCATGGCAGTAACAACTGACTGAGTACTTAGCATGTTTCATGAATACTTTGTTCTAGATTTTAATATGTATTTTCCTTAGATAGAAACACAGTAATCCTTCAGGCTGTGCCAATCAATATTACGCCCCCTAATTTTTAACTTATTTGTTTAAATAAAGCTTGAGAGTAATGAAATTATTTTAGAATAATTTTAATGTGCCATTTTTCAAAACATAAATTTCAAATTTTATGCATTTCCAGAGCCATAATCAGAGTGGTTTAATTTGCAAATCACTAAGGAGACTGAGAGTTACAGGTATTTCATTGATCCAAATCACTCTGAGAAGTTCATCTTCACCTGTAGTGTACTTTTTATTTTATTCTAAATCTACTAGTGAATTCTCAGCAAACCCTGTTAGGATTTGGCTTCTGCAGTCAACTTTAATCCCTTCAGAGTGGCCAAATTGATGAAAATGGTCAACAGCTATTGCATACAGTAATGGGATCTAAAACTTGTCTCAAATTTTGTGGATCTATAACTCAGAAAGAGCATAACTGAAATGTACAATCCTAGCAGTAAAAGGCAGATATACAGATTCTGAATCTAACATGGATTCAGAATCTAATTTTGTTATTTATGACTTAATATTTTCTTGCTCAAGAAGGAAAGCCTTATTGTACTGAGCAATTCCATGTTGTCTCACTGTAAATATTTCCAATACAGAGTCCATCTGAACTACCATTATTAGTCCCCTTCAAAACCAGCATGGAAATACAGATATTAGTGGGTGATTTAGATGTATAGAAAAGAAAAACCTCACTCTCTTTAAACGCCAGGTTTTTTCTAATGTTTATAAAAGGATCCTAGATCACTCAGATGTAGACATCCACATTATGGATGGCTCCCTTCAGGTGAGAGAAATTACATTTTCTTTCAGAAGAAGCCAGTTCTGCTCTTTTCCTTGCCTACTAGACAGAAGAATAAAATAGCTATTTCTCCTCTACATGATAACATCTGGAGATAACAGAGAAGAACCTTTGGGTTGAATATGGAGAAGATGGAAATAAAAAAGAGGCAGGAAAATTTGAGTATTCCATGATATGCTGGGTTCTTTTCTTCTGCCTGCCTGACTTCTGCTGAGCCATGTGGAGTCAATTTTAAATTTTAAAATTTTAATCTTTATTTTGTATAGCCACAATTATCAGAATTTTGAGGTTTCACAAAAAATAGAAAATGTTCTGTTCAGCTCCACTTGTCTTGTGCAAGGTGACTTCATTATGATTTCAGATATGTCACAGCTGAGGAATAACTTCTTACTCTGTAGATGAACATGTGTAGGAAGAGAATGTTATTGGTGTACTCCTACTGCAAGCAAAATAATTTGAACATATTAGCTTCAGCTATAGTTGCTTTTTAAATTGCTTTTGTCATCTAGAAGGTCAGTGTAGAAGGAGATTTTACAGAAAAGAGTAAGAAAGGGGACAATAAAATGATACTGAAAACAAAGAGGAAGAAGAAATATATCCAGGTGGTTTTGTATTGGAAATGAAGTATTGTGAACAATTGTATTTGAGCAAAATAGACAATGAAAGGGATTAGGGAATATAAGAGAACAGACTGTTAGCTCTAACCATGAAATAATGGAATGGAAGGACAATTCAACAAGATTATAAGAATGAAAGGTTGAAACTCTTTAATGCAGTACTTCAGTGAGGCATTGCTTTAGATAGTGAAGGAGCACTACAAAGATCAAACTCATCAAAGATGCCTCCTACCTCCCATTTTTAATACCCAAGTCTAAAATTCAGATCCTCAGGGCAGCTGCTCTGTTACCAACCAAACCTGGAAGTGTCTACAGCCTCCAGGCACCTAATCTGAGGTTTTGCTGGGAAAACCCAAGGAACTGTTTGAATAGAGATTTGAAGAAGGGTATCCTAAGAAACTCATAAGCCAGGGATTTCTTTGCCCTATCTCCAGAAAACTCACAAAGTGTTTCCTGCAGACCTTTCTTTGGATGGTCACAATCTACAATCTGGTGATCATTCTTAGCACATGGTTATGCCTCATCTAATGTAACCTTACAGTGGCTTTAGTTGCTTGTGTTCTTCTATGTACTAAATACCTGAATGTGAATGGGATCTGGAATGTAAATTCTCATTTCCCTTTCTCTAATTCACTGACCTGAACTACTCTGTGACCCAGAGAGCCATCCCTTCTCTCATCAATTTTACCTCCTTTCCCTTTCCTCCTTCCAATGAACAAAGGACTTTACCTTCCTTTCCAACTGTGTGTGGAATAACCATGTCAGCCTTTTCCTGAGGGCATTTTATGTGATGTGGGAAAGGCAATGGCAATTCCTTTCAGAGAGGTGCAATGGTGGGAAGGTGGGATGGGTAAGAAGCATCACAACTTCTAGGGAACTGAATGCTTTTCCTGAGTAGTTTAATAGAGTACTGAGTAGCCTGACTTGACTGTTTTTGTTTTTAAAGGACTGTGTTTATTTGGGCAATACATGTTTGGCCTGCCAAGGACAAACAGACCATTGGAGATGGTGAACACTCTGTGTGCACATGGCCTTTTCAAATGGACTGTGGTGGAGTCATCTGGCAGTTTTGCCACTTTGAGGGTTCTCTGCTCTCTAGGTCACTGGCACAAAGAGTATTTTTGATGTCAACATAGAACAAAGTTCCCTGTGATTAGCTGCCTGTTTACTGCAAACTCACCTATGGCTAAAGCCTGTTTAGAAGTAGAAGAAATTCCAGTACAGCAGGACAGTGAATTCTCTGGAGCAGAAGTCTATAACAAACCTTCTCCTAGGCAGAAACAATGGGCTTGTCCACATAAAATTCTCCTTCTGCCAGGCTCCTAGGCACCCTGACTGCTGGGTCCCCAATTTTCTTGATCAAAGAGAAGATTATTTAGATTTTATTTTTATTAAGCAAACAAACACTGTCCTCCTCACAAATATCTGCAAATCTGGCATGGTTTCTCACACAACTGTGTACGGTTAATTAGTTTGTGTTTCAGTAATGCACACATTGAATATTAAAAATCAAGAAATAAATGACCTGCCTTTTCTCTTAAGAGTGTCTCCTGTTGGTTAAGCTTTCCACTGTCGGGCCTTTCTCTGCTTGTGTTCTGTTTGAGGATGCAGCTAAGCAAGTGCAGCTCTTTCAGTGCCTCATAGCAGTACATTTTATGTAATTTTCACATGATTTTCTGGCTCTTCTCTTTAATCTCCATAAGTTTTTTTTAAATATGTTTTTTTAAAGTGGACATCAAAGACAGGGTACCCTGGCAAAATCCTTTTCATACTCCACTGCTCGTGTAATATATTTTCTTCTTTTTTGCTAGTCTGTGAACTTCTCCATCTTATTATGATACAATTTCAAACTCTTACTGTCAAATGCTGAATTGGGTTTTCTTTTCCATAATTCAGAAATTTTTTTTCTCTTCATTGCAGAAGAAATTTTATCCATAAGAACCAGCCAAGGTATTTATAGCAAACAATTAATTACATTTGTTTTGTTCTATCTCTATGTGTTGTGCAGTTGCTTGCAACTTTTCAGCTGTTTGTTGCATATATTAAGCACGAATATTTCAATCCATTTGCTATGCACAGGCTACTTGTGCCAACTGTGTTTCTGGTTGTTCAGTTCTCTTTTTCAAACTACTTGGCATTTTTAAATGAAAAATAGACTTTGACATGGGACTGTGTACTGAATCAGACAGACCTTTGCTCTGATCCGCTCTAATCATTCTTTTCCTGGTGCATATTTATACACCAGGAAAAGGGAAAAAATCAGAAGCAAAATTTGTGATAGTGGGTTGTTCTGAGGACTCTATAACAGTTAAAGAAAAAATGTTGATACATCCCAAATTTTCAATGTCTGAATGGACCATTTCTTTCTGTTCTTTGCAACACAGTTTTTCACTTCAAAGCTTCAGTAACTGAAAATTAACTGATTTTTATAGGAAATCAATAATTACAAAAATTCTGGAGATTTTTGGGTTTTGTCATGTTTGAGGGCAGGTATATACCACACAACTCCAGCTCTATTCCAGAGACATGACTGAATTTTGGAGTCTTGGTGTTTTGTTTGTATGGCTAAAACTTTTACATGCAGTAGATAAAAATAAATTTCAGCATTAGCTTTTATGTGATAATAAACTTCATATCCTATGGATGTAAGGAAATACTGCTGAGAACTTTCATGGAAAAAGTGAAAAGTATTAAGATTTAGTAATTTTCAATGTTTTTCTGAAAGCGGAAATAAATAAATTGAATTAATACTTTTTTTTAAAAAAGCATTTTCCAGTTCTGATGTCTTTGTTTATATTAGGGAAAATATTAAGACCGCTGCCAGAGGTGTAAGCTTTTTTTAATAGCTAAAATGCTGCTTTCAAAGTATCATTATCAACACCTGGGCCTGTCTCCTGCTGCCTGGCCTTGAGCAGATCACCTAAGCTGTTGCTCACACTCTTTGTGTAGACAGCAGGTTAAAATAATTCTATATTCTAGTCTTTTTCTCTTTTGTTATTTTACTCTACTCCCTTGCATGGGAAGGAAAGCTCAGATTTATCTTACCTATCTTTCAGCAATTCAGGTGTCTGCACTATTTATGTACAGCCAAGGCAGAGAATCACCTCCAGAGGGCAAGTGGCTGACAAATGGCTGAAGCATCCTACATAGTGTCCCTTTGTTTGTAGGAGAAGCATCAAGTGATTTTGGTCCTAAATTAGATTTCTCAGGTAAATGTCTCAAGTTAGGTCAACTGAATCCAGGCTGGCCTATCTCTCATTAATAAACACTACTTATCACAGAGGGTCCTGATACAGGGGCTGCAAACAAAATACAAATACTGACAAAACAGTAGTAGTGCTTTATCCAGAAAATGACAAAGCAGGTGACAAAAGATGTTTTTCACTTTTTTGATAGCATCTGAACAAAGACAACAGTACAGGTTCTTTTACCATCAGGACCTAATCTTTAAAGTACATCAAAGTTACTTAAATAAAGCCTAAAATGTCAATTTGACTGGAATCAAAGTCAAATAGACTCAGCCAAAAGGTTATTGTCCACTTGTGTTTCTAAAACGCTCTGTTCTTGGAACCAGAAAGGAAAATTATTGGGAAGGCTTCCACAGGTGACAACAGTTTGTCAACTCTTTCCTGCCCTTTTTAGGGCCGTAAATCTTATCTCTTACAAATGGGGTTTTCAAAGTTCAAAGAACTGCTCTTCAAAATTCTGTGAAGTCAGGTCACCTTATCGGCACTCTCCTGTTTGAACCACTCTTACGTGGTTTACTGTAAAGGCTGAACATGCAGGTTCAGAGCACTTGATTTATTTCTCTGTCCCTGCCTGCCCTGGGATTGCAGGGCTGTACAATAAAAGAGGATGATGGCAGAGGTCTTTTCCAGAAAATGTACTTTTGAAAGTGTCCCTGTTAGGAAAATATTCTCTTGCAAATATTTACTCCACTTTTGACCGAAAACTAAAAACAAAGGTTCCAGCTGTGCAGGCTGAACCGGCCAGAGGACACCCTGAGTTATCTGCATGTGTGTATTTCTGGGAGACAAGACATTGCAATGATTTACTTCTGATTTCTGGTAAAGTGGGCACATTTTTACTCCAAAATTTGGCTTGAAAACTCAGTTTGTCTCCTTGTCTTAAGAAATAGGTGATTTTCCTTTCTGTTTACTTGAGGTCAGGGCAGTTTCTTCTCACACTATGGAAAACAAGCACAGCTCCAGTCTCATCCCAGACTGTCTCCCAGTGGTGGATGACAAACCATGTTGGATCATCAGCTGTGGCAGAGACCTCCCCATCCTGCAGGCATTTACATCTTTGAGATGACAAGTTCCACAGATATATGTGAACATACATAAGAACATAAAAAAACCACATACATATATAAGAAATCTTAACAAGGCAAAGGATGTTTGAGTTCTTGTTTAAGTTTGGCCCAGTATCAAAGAGTTTAAGAAAATTCAAATTAAGGAAATCCATAACCAAACCTAAGCCCCAGGCTCCTGAAATCTTCGAGATGAAGTTCTGAATCTTCACATAAGGACTTGGAAGTTTCCTATCTAAAATCAAATTGCTTCCATCAAATCCCTCCCACCCCACCTGTCTAGACAAGGCCCACAGAGCAGAAATTCATTCTGTCCTACACAAAATTCTTCTGAAGTAATACAAGAGTAAGAGGATGCAATTTTATGGCATCTGAATAAAGGTTTGCTGTCCTTAAAAAATGATTGCTTTATGTGCAAATTGACATAATTTCAGTGCCTACTTATATCTGTTTTTCCTCTAGAAGTAAATATTGAAGTATTGTTTCTGTGTATTAAAAAATCTCTTTATTTGAAACCTAAGGTACTGTTTTCCAGAAAGAAAATACTTTTAAACAAAAATGATATATGAGAAAGAACTTGACCTCTGCACAAATATCCTTGTCTCTATCTAACTTCGATAAAGCTGGTGGAAAGCTTCTAAGGAGAGCTGAGTTGGATGCTCTTGTGTGTAAACCAAGATATATAGCCTCATAACTTTTTCTCAGCATGTCTTATTTATTCAGTGAATTCCATTGTCTCTTTCCACAGGGACCCTTGCAATCTCCTCTGTCAATAATGCCAGTCATCAAATCCCAATGGCCAAATTGCCACAACCATAATTGTCACCTTCTTTTTGCTTTGCTGTGCTTCTTCACCTGCCAGCATCAATATATTTAAGACATAGCCTATAAAAATAACCAGGTGGCATGCAGAGAATAACCAAGTACTCTTCTGCTTCTCTTGTTTTCACTTCTGTTCTCTCTTTTTTATCTGACTTTGTTACATAAAATCCCAGTGATGAATTATAGAATAGTTTGGACTGGAAGGAGCCTCAAAGCATTTCATTCCAAACCCCAGCCATGGGCAGGGACAGTTTTCACTAGATCAGGTTGCTCAAAGCCCCTTCCAACCTGGCCTTGAACACTTCTGGAAATGGGGCATCCAAAACTTCTCAGGAGAACCTGTGCCAATGTCTCACAACCCCAATAGTGAAGAATTGCTTCCTTGTATCCAACCCTACCCTCTAAGTTCAAAGCCATTACCTCTGTTCTATCATTACATGCCCTTGTATAACAAGTCCCTCTGCAGATCTCTTGTAAGACCCCTTTAGGTACTCAAAGGCTGCTCTCTGGTGCATTCTCTTCTCCAGGCTGAAAAGCCCCAACACTCTCAGCACTTTCCTGTCTATACAGGAGAGGTGCTCCTGCCCTCTGACCATCTTTGTGACTCTCCTCTTGACTTGCTCCAGCAGGTCCAACATCCTTCTTGTGTTGGAAGCTCCAGAGATGGATGCAGTACTTCAGGTGAGTTCTCATGGGACCTCCCTTGACCTGGTGGCCACACTTGTTTTGATTCAGCCCAGGATATTGTTGGCTTTCTGGGTTGCAAGTGCACATTGCCAGATCACCTTGAGTTTCTTGTCAACCAGCACTTTCCCTCAGGGCTGCTCTTGAGCCATTGTCCACCCAGCCATTATTAGAAGCTAGGTGTTTGTCTGAAGCAGGATCCAGCACAGACTCCCAGTCCTTCAGGCAAAAGATTCCTATTGTTGTTTTTTTTGGTTTTTTTGGTTTTTTTTTTAAGTGCCCAGCATATTTTGAAAGAAGAGTTTAGGATAATGACTATTGATGTTGTTACCACACAGGGGAAGACAGATTGTTATCTGTGTCTTCGTGTTATTTTTTCCACATTGCAAACAAGAGCAAGGAACGTGTACAGTAGTTGTGTAGTACAGTAACTGCACAATCAACTACTTTCTCCTTGCGTTTCAAATGATAGGCAATTGTTGCACACCCACTCCTTGTGTGTGATTGCTTAATTCATTTACTTAATTCATTTAGGCAGAAGAGTCCTTGTTGGTTCCAGCTATCTGGCTTTCTAGGCTAGAGCTGTGAGCAATCAATTAGCTCCACCAGTCCGAAAAGCAGAAATGCATGCATGCAGCCTTCCAACCCTACTTGGGGCAGTGAAAGCCATATAGTATAGAATATAACTCCAACCAGACCATTCTGATCTCTTTCCAAAACCATACTTCCTTCCAGGGGTCTGAGAGTTGTTTCTCTTGTTTGTAATAAGAGCAGAGGGTGTACAGAGACCAAGGTGACATTACTAAATGTGCCATGCAGAGGTGTGTGCAGTAGCTTAGATGAGGTGGCTGTTTATGGGAGCATCATCACTTTTAGGGTAAGCCATAGAACATCCTGAGTTGGAAGGGACCCACAAGGATCATCAGGCTCAACTCATGGTACTGCATAAGTCAATCCCAAGGAGCACATCATGTGCCTGAGATTATTGTCCAAATGCTTCCTGAGCTCTGTCAGGCTTGGTGCTGTGACTAGCTCCTTGGGGAGCCTGTTCCAGCTCCCAATGACCCTGTTGGTGAAGAACCTTTTTCCTAATATCCAACCCAAAGCTCTTCTGACACAACTTTAGGCCATCCCCTTGGGTCCTGTCTTTGGTTACCAGAGAGAAGGTCAGTGCCTGTCCCTCTGCTTCCCCTTATGAGGAAGATGTGACCACAAGAAGTCTCCTCTCAGTCTCCTCCTAGAGGAGCAAGAGGAGCTAAATTGCATTGGAGTGATCCCTGAAGGACTTCCCATCTCCTGAGTCACATTACCTAGCCAAGTCTGACTGCACCAGGACCTGTGCTTAGGGTGACCTGGGATGAAGTAGAAATATGCTACTCCTGAATAAAAGAGCTGGAAACTTTTTCTGAGAGCTATGGCAAAACTTTCTGGAGATGCTGAGGAACAGCTGGTCCTAAGCTAAAGAACCACAGTTAACAGGTTCTCCATTTCTAAGGCTATTCCAGAGCTCTGGGTGAGTATGACCATGACTTGTGTGCCAGCAGATAAGTGTACTGGGTCCCTGCTGAGGGGCTGCAGGGGGGCTGCAGGGCCCTCTGTGGGGAGAGGCTGGGCATGCCCTCAGCAAGGTCCAGCCAGCTCCAGCAGCCCCTCCACAGAGCACAGCTGAGCCCCTTGGCCAGGCTGGCAGCACTGGGGGAAAGCAGGTTCCAGAAAGGGCCAAAAGTGGTAGTGGGAGAGAGGGAGGGAGGTGATGAGGAAGGAGCAGCAACACAGTGACCTTGAGGAGGGCTGGAGGAAGAGGAGGGCATGAGGGGCTGCAGACTGGAGCAGAGATTCACCCCTACAGCCCAGGGGATATTCCCTGCAGGAGCTGAGGCTGTGGAGAGTCCAGTGGGAGCAGCTGTCCCTGAAGGGCTGCAGCCTGGGAAAGGGCCCCTGCCAGGGCTGGGACACCCTTAGCCAAGGTTAATGCACTGCAGAAGGAAAGTGGTGGAAAGTCTGGAGAGCAGGCTTATACTGAACACCATTTGTGTCATTATGTCACAACAGGCTTGTGTCAGGTGCAAGGCAGTGTCATAACAGGTCCTGACCTTGTTCTTGCTGACAAGAAAACCCTGGTGGAATCTCCTGCAAGTTTTCTTTGCTGCAGTCTGGCTGTACACACGACAGGTTGGGGAGTGGGTGCTAAATTTATCCCACCTCATCATGATCCCATAACTGAAACACTTCCTTTAAGCACTGAGACCGACTTGATTTGGGGCTTGGCCATCCCTGCATACATGAGAAGATAGTTCAGGGAATTTAGGTGCCTACAGATGGCAAGTCATGATAGATGTGAGCTATCCTGCCCTTTGGAAATGCCCATCTCCACTGATTAGAGAGGACCTACAATCTAGATAGGGCTGAATCTGGGCTACCTCCTGAACAGGGGAATGGAAGGCCATTTGGGACTTATTTCCAAGAAAGGGGACCCTATGTACATATCTTTATGGCCTTGCCTGATTCATAACAACTTAGATCCAGCAGATAAAGGACTGTACAAAGACTGAAATATTATATATATTAAAAAAAAAAACACAAAAAAAACAACAAAACAAACTTTGAAAGTGTCAGCATTTCCACAGAGTTTCTGACTGGCTGATGGGAAGGAGTTCTACAATAGCAACTCTGTATTGCAGACATTCATTGCATAAAACTTTACAATTTCAGCAAGAGATTTGGCATAACAGCATCACAGTCCTCAGACATTGTGACAAGGTAATACCTCCCACTTTGAAGAGAAAAGCCTCAGATCCCTTGTGATGCTTTTTGGAGATTAATGTTTCGGAATTTCTGTAGCGGTGGGAGACCAATATCCCATGGCAATTCTTTACTTGATCAGCCCAATCTATTTGTATGTGTATTTGATAATCTTTTTTGATTTGAGTTGGTTGCTAGCAGCCCATGGCTGTGTGGAGAACACCTTACAATTATCCAGCACCTTTCATCTGGAAGCCTTAGGGCTTTGCACATATTAATATTATATTAATAATTAATTGCGTTGATAGTAATGCCTCTTCCTTTATCAATGTGGGAATTGAGATTCAGAAAGCCTACTGAGTTTTTAACCAAGGACATCTAAAGCTGGGTCCTGTTTAGAGGAAGGGAATCAGTACTGCGGTAAATTACTGCATAATTGTATTACTGGAGACACCCAGTGAAGACAGGCAACTCCACGACTAAACAAAGGAGTTTGTTTTACTGGACTAATATAACTAATGTCAAAAAACCACAGGTTTCTGCCTACTTTTCCCATCTGAGTATGTGCCTAAATAGTCAGAGGTTGAGATCATTCACATGCTCCAGTGAAGCTGATAAGACAGCAAATTCCATAGTCATAAGCCTAACTTGGGGCTAAGCAGGACTGTATTAAGAGGCTGCTAATGATAGTAAAGCACCGATTACTGACACACAATTATCCTTGGATCAGTGAGGATCCCCTGCAGTGGTGACTTCTGTCTGCCTCCCTGCAAATCTGCTAGGAGTTCCAGCACAGGGACCTGAGGAAGAGGAGAATGGTGGACTTTCAGTTTATTGTTCCAAGGATAAAAGCCCTTAGGCACCTGTGAGGAAAGCTTAGCAACAAAGCATTAAGCATGCATCTAAGCACCCTTTGAATAGGCAGTCATGAATAGAAGTGTAATTTGAGGGTGAGGGGGAGAGGGTGAGGTTGCAAGTACAAACCACTGCCAAGGGCATTTCAGAAAAACCCTCAAATAAGCAAGCCAGGCTCGTCTCTTCAGCCGAGCCAAGAGGGTGTTGGTGAGAGAGAAAGTCCTGTTCATATTGCTTGATGCAATAGCACCTAGAGAATGTGAAGTGTTCCTGAAGTGCTATGTATTTATTTTTATTCCTACCCACTCATTATTGTAGCTGACACCGGTTCAAACAGACATTGTGGCATCTCTTTATGCTGTCTGTCCCTTTAAGAATTCTCGGTGCATACCCCATAATCTTCCCCTTCCCAAGCAGTCCTGTGGTGTGTGTGGCTAAGCAGCACATGATTGTAATAGGTTAAAGAGAGTAATTAACAGAGACCACATCAGAGCTCTTGCAAAACATACAATGTGTTTATTCAGCATCGTGTCGGCTAATTCCTAATGAAAGGGCACTGCACAGCAGAGTGCAGGACCCCAGTGGTCAGAAATAGTTCCACTTAAATGTTATTTACCTATAAAGAGCTCAGTTCTAATTAGGGGCGTGGGAGCCAGCAAGGGTGAAATCAAATCCTTGTCCCAACCATATCCTCCATGCTAGTGCCTAAAAAAGTCTTTGAATAGACACACAAATGCTCAGTTGCTTTTGATTTGTATGCTTTTCCACTCCTCTAAACTTCCTGCTTTTGCCTGGGACTGGAAGTAGGGCAGAATGAAGGATCATGACAAAATTTGGCTCTGTGGTAATTACAGAAACCTCATGCACACACACAAAATTCAAAATTGCCTGATCTCACAAGATGCTGTAGAGCAGTGAGAGCTAAATAAACTTTGTTTCCTTGTGTTGAAGCTTTTAGTAGAAGCTAAAATCTCCTTTGTTTTGCACAATATATTAGCAATCTATTTATGGTACTTACAAGGATGATGCATCCTATGGAATTTCACCACTAATTTTTTTTTTTTTAATAAATATTTATTCCCCCAGCATCCCAGTAAATGAGAGGAATGGTATTATCTCCTATCAGAAACAGGGAACAGAGATTCATAAAAATGTTAAAATACTTATGAGATGCAGACAACCTTAAAGGCACCCTGGTGATCTTGAAAATTAGGTTTAGCTAGCTAAAGGCTTTGTCTCCCAAGAGCAGCATATTTACATGGGGACAAGTAAATGATTTTAGTACTGACTACTCCCTTGCTCCTCTGCTGGACATGCACACTCAGAGCACTGAAATGGACAAGTCTGGGGAGCACATTCCAACTTATGTTAATGTGCTTCTGCTCCAGAGACAGTCAAGGAAGAATCTGGGCGTGGCAGATCTCTCAGGTTATTCTGTAAGAGATGGAAAATTGGAGAAGGGTCACATTCCTACAGGACCCAGGGTGGAAAGGAATAGGAATGGATGCCTTCACCCCACTACTGGCTGCAGTCAGTTTGGTTCTACCTGCCTGTATCCTTTTGCTGAGCCCTCTATTTCTAAGACAGACCTTCAGTGTCTAAGTTTGTGATTTCTCTGGTGAAGGACCTAATCAAAATGGATCCCACCTGTTACTACAGGATTTATCCATGGAGATGAATCCTGAGAGCAGGGCAGGGTGATGGGAGTCATCTGCCAACTGCTTGGAATCCTCAGGGTGAGAATCCTTGGGCCAGACGAAAGTGGAGGGCTCTTCCAAACTGTCAGGAAATTTGGCAGGATGACAGAAGTAATGAAAAATATACCAATTTGTGCTTGCACTTCAGACATACCTTTGAGCATGTTCATCAAAAGGCTAATGAACTAGGGTTTGAAGAACACTTTTTTTTTTTGTCTTGTAATCTGATAATTTCCTTTTTGTAAGCTTTTCATTGTTTTCCTTTTTTTTTTGTGCTAGAGTCAGGTATGTGTGAAACCTGTCAGTTCTCCTTCTCAGGATGCTGCATGAACTTTCTCTTCAGTTAGTTATGAACCAGGCTGGTTCATCTCCAGGTTTCACTTTGAATCTGAAGTTTGAACAATCCCAGAATCTCAGCACAAAGTCTTGTGTAAATGAAAGAGTAAACTGGTGTGAGTTAGCTAGTATTTGGCTCATGCAAATGTCATGCTCTGACCAGAAGGGGCACAGGCAACCTGAGGATGAGCATTTGGCAGACCCACACAACAATTTTCTGAGCATTTCCAGCACCAAACCCCTAAGCTTACCTGTTACTTTTTTTTAAAGTTACGAAATAGTTTTCATTTGATTACCAACTAGCTTGTCTTGGGTTGGCAATTTCTAATTTTTAAAATTTTTGTTATTTGTTTGGAGATCCCAGTTATTGTAGGTAGACAAGTGGAAATCTCTCAGGAATGTGTGAGTAGGAAAGACTTAAAGAACTTGCAAATTGTAAGCCAGAGGGACAGAGGTTTGAGTTACATATAGAAAACCTCTGCCAAATTTCTCTTATATGAAGAACACATAGTTACACAGGACAAGAGAAATGTGTAGTTAGTCTCATAAAGCCATGGATGTGTGTCTGTGTGGATTCCAGGGGGATTTTGAGTGTATATCTACAAGTTCCTATGATCCTGCATTTAAGACATTAATTTTAATTAAACTATAAATTATAGATATTTAAAATTGTCACTTCTAAGTGAATACACCAGCACTTACACAGATTTTATAATAGTGAGAGTTGTCAAATGTTGCAGCAATATTGAAATTGTTTCTATTTGTTAACCATTATCTGAAAATTACTGTCTGTTATTTCTTATTATGCCGTAGGAAGAGTTTATGTTGCAGGAGTATTCAACAATGAAGTTGAATATTTTTTCTCTCAGGTATTTGTGTTTCTGTGGCTAGGACTGCTAAGTTCATCTGCTCATTTGTTTTTTTTCCTCCAAAAATCAGTTACTTCAGCCATGTTTTTTCCCCATATCCTGCCATCAAAAATAAAAGAAAAAAATGAGCGTCATAAAAAATTCCTGGTTTGATATTCTTCTGAGTTAATGCTTTATTTCCTCTCTCTTTTTCCCCTCTAGCTTTCAGGTGTGTCTCAGCACAGAATCATTGTGAAAGGCTCACCATTTCTCCTGATGTAGGAGCCATGAAACCAGCCAAAATGACATTCTTTAAAGCCAAATGGAAAGACAACAGCTTTGAAGCTTAGGAAAACATGAACATTCAATGTTTCCTTCCGCCCCTGTGGCCTTCAGTGAGGCACTCCCAATGATTATCTTTTGCCTTTTTAGCACCTTCATTGATTTTTTTTCTATCCCATTTGTAATGTGAAAACTAAGTCCTGTCATGGACTTTCTATAAAACATGTAAGATGAGGGTGGATTTCGATAAAGCCTTTTACAGTTTTAGTCCTCAGAGCTGCTGCTTCTCCAAACAAGGGGAGATGATTTAGCCAGCAGTGAGCAGCAAGTCATTCAGAGGCAATTCATCTCTTTGGCCATTAGTAATCAGGTTCTTTCTGTCTAGTCCTTCTGCACATGCTCCTTTTTCTCCTGGCAGAGGTGGTCTGCCTGAGAAGTATGAGACTGAGTGCCCTGTGGCACTTGTGCACTGCCAGGGCCTTTAGGGTGGTATTTCTGTAACAAGTCCCCACAGATGTTACACACAACATCTTGAACATTAAATTCCCTAAACATGATTTTGAAAGTAAAGCTAAAGGCTTATAACAGTAGATCCTGGAGTCCTCAGCTGAGGGCTCCTGCAGGCATTCTTGCCCAAGTAGTTAAGAGAAAAGGTGAAAGAACAGAAGAAAGGAAACCACACCATCTCTATTGTATAGATACATTGCTCATGTGTGAGAAATGTACAAGGAATGAATGGCAAAGTCTGAATCACCCATCTGAGGACCAGTCCAGCAGTTGAAATCAAAACCTCCAGTTTCCATTTTGCATTTAGCTGAAATAAATCAAAGCAGCAATGGAAAGCACAGGCGTGATCTCAAAACCCTGTAACGGCTCTGTTTGGAGAAGTAGGTGTAGAAGTACTTGGTTTTTCAAATGAAAATTCTGTTCTGCAGCTCAGCTCAGAAAGAGATAAACATCACTTTTCTGTGGGATTAAATTGTTCAAGCAAATAGAAAAAAAAAGTGAAAGTGATAACTCTGTTACACCAAGATAAAGCGAATTGAAGACGTCATGGGGCAGGATGATCCAGGGGCCCAGAATATGCAACTTCAGCTTAAATCAGCATGTTCTGTGGGTGCTCAGCACCTCCAAAAATCTGTCCCCTCAGCATCTTTTTGCTTAATTGGAAGCCCTGGACCATTGCCAAACACTAAAATGTTAGGTTAGGCAAAAGAAAGTTAGCTAACTTGTTGAGTCAAGAGATTTCCTGTAACTTGCTTTAGAGGGAGACCTTTTTGTTCTGAGGGTAAGCCAATGGTTAAATGTACTTTTGGAGTTTATATATATTTAATTTGGAATTAGAAACTTGATAAGGCAAAAGGAATGGGAGAATGTTGCAGCTTCCAGCACGTGAGAAATTATTTGAATTTTTTGAGACAGGAGGGAGATAATCTGGAAAAATATTTCTAGACTAAAGAAAAAACATTCTATCTCAGTGATGAGGAGGTATTGGTCTGCGGAACTGAAATTTCTCAGCTGCCTTTTTTCCACATCTAGAAAACTCATGTGCTAAGATAGGTAAATGAAGATTTTATGTGCAATTAAGCACAAGTTTTCTTTCTTTGGGCTGAAAGTCTCCCTCTCCTAGAAAGTTTCCTCAAGATGGGATAGAGCCATTCCTTGTTCATTTTGAGGTATCTCTCAACTCTGGAATCCAAGTGCTTGATCTGCAAGTTTTCTGCTGCAGCACCCATGTGACTACATGGGAATCCCTGTGCATGTTGGATTGCTGGGACAGAAGACATAGAGAAAGTGAAAATTTTAGTCCTCATATTTTTTGTGGTATAGTCCTCTCCCAAGAAACTTCACATCAGGAATATGCCAAAATTCTAGGTTTGCCTTAACTTTTTTTTTTTT
>WEIU01007086.1:59322-95582 GCA_013389925.1 Aegithalos caudatus | reverse complement strand
TTTTTTTTTTTTTTTAATGTTTGTTAAAACAACCAGGGACTGTAGAAATACTTTGCTTTTTCTGGAAGAATTATTCTGTGAAGGAATCTAATAAAAGACTCACACAGAGTATCTCTGCTTTTTTTCTGTAAAGCCCTCACTTAAGATATTTTGAAGGGGTTTGTATATTTTAACCTCAAGTAAAACAGAGATTTTAAGTGTGATACCTCATTTTGTGGGTGAACAGCAGTGGACCATAGGTGTTTTGTGCTAATGCTTTATCTTCCACCCCCACTGAGGGGCTTTCAACTTTATTTCAATATTTAAGTATTAATTTACAGTTATGTGTATTTACACTTACATTCAAGACAGAATCACTACCTGCCACAAGGACTCTTGCCTGGAAAAGAGCACTGCTGGGTCCCAGCAGCTCCTCCTGTGACTCTCTAACCACAAAAGAGCACCTCTTCAGAAAAAGTGAGCTTCCCAGTCAGCATCTCTTCTGAGAAAGAAGAAGCCTTTGACTCAGGTAAACTGAGCAGAGTGAACACATCCCTTGTGCATTGCAGTGGGATACCCTACTGTGGAGATGCCAAAACAGGATCCCTCACCAGAGGGATGGTTTGTGAACAGTGCCCGTGTCTCTTTGTTTCTTCATTCTAATCTGAGCCAAAACAGCCTGATTTAGCAATGACAGGACAAACCCTTTTGACTCCTAATGAAACAATTCCTTGACATTCCTATTTATTTGACTTGAGCATTTTATGAAGTGGTCACCTGATGTACAACCACCTAAAAAACATCCTGTAAATTAGAATAAACTTTGCCCATATCTATGGTAGCAGTCAGTTCCAGGGTGGTGTTTTCTTTAAACCTTCATGTCACAGCAGTTTTTGTTTCATACTTGCAATCTCACTAAGCCAGGAATGAAAAGGAGGTAGGTGAAGATCTATCTTCAGCCACAAAGCCCAGTGTAACTTTCCACAGTAAATTTTCTTTTCTTTCTCTGTCTTGGCATTGGCGATAATTTGGGAAAACTAAAAAACAGAAAGTGAGAAAACCTACATAAACTGACTTTTGTATTACTCCTCAGACTCTTTGCTGAGCTTATCTTTCCATTTAATGCTGCAGGATGTGTTTCTGAAATAAAGAACATGTATTGAAAGAAAACATGATGGAGTCAGTTAATAATTAAACACCAGCAATTTGAAATACACCCATTGAGGGATCTACTAGATATCACAAGTCTTACATATTTGATAATTGCACAGGCAAGCTTTGTTTAATGAATGGTGATACTTGGGGAAAAAGAGTCATGTTAGGAATTGTTGTGAAAGGTTTTATTTTAATAAAGAATGTATGATCACACAAGCTCTTATATCATATTCTTTCCCACACAATCTCTTGCATACTTCTGGCAAAAGAATTACCTGTTTACATTTGCTTTGTTTTCACTCCAGCAGCCTGTGACTAATCCTTAAATGCAAGTGCTAAGGTTGACTCTGTTGAAAATGGCTTTGGAGGGGTTTGCTGTTTGTTGACAATGCTTTGGAATAAGAGAAAATCACTTCCTCTGAAACACAGCATAAATAAAAGGGCATCAGAGGGGCTGTGCAGGGTCAGCCCAAAGGGCTCTACTGGCAAACACCCTGTCTCTGAGGCTGGATAGGAGAAAAAAGGAAGAGTATAAGCTAGGAAAAGAGAGTACTATGCAGAGATCCCTCCTTCCTATCTGCTTTCAGGGATTTTTGTCTCAGGCTTTCTTTTATTTAGTAGTAGATCTCTGTAATGAATATTGTTCAAAGATGAAAGCTGTTGCTAGCACTGAAGCCAGCTATCCTGGCCTGATTTTCTAAAAGTTTCTCTGTACTTCAGCCACTTTGCCACTCCATTGTCATGCTGCAGTTTCCAAGCCCTTGCAGTGACCTCATGTTTGCTTAGTTTATCAGGGAAAACAACAGAAAGATGTTATAGGGTCAATCCACTAAATTAATAGCTTCTTAGCATAATATTATGGAAAGCTTTTGATACTGTCTCACAAAAAATACTTGTCTCTAAACTGGAAGGACATGGATTTGACAAGTGGATCACTTGGTAGATAAGGATTTGGCTGGGTGGTCACACTCGAATTCCATGCTTGATGTCCAAGAGGAGAAAGGTGACACTCCTTGGGGTCAGTATTGGGACCAGCACTATTTAACATCTCTGTTGGTGACATGGACTGGGATCAAGTACAGCCTCAGCAAGTCTGTTGATGTCACCCAGCTGTGTGGTGCAGTCAAGAGGTCAGAGGGAAGGGGCACCATCCAGAGGGACCTGGATTGGCTTGAGAGGTGGGACCTGTGAAGCTCATGAAGTTCAGCAAGGCCAAGTGCAAGGCCCTGTCCTTGAGTCAGGGTAATCCCAAGCACAGATGTGGGCTGGGTGGAAAATAGAGTGAGAGTAATCCTGAGGAGAAGGGATTGAGGGGACTTGGCTGATGGAAAGCCCAACATGACCTGGCAAAGTGTCCTGGCAGCCCAGAAAGCCTCAAAACCAGTGTGGGCAGCAGGTCAAGGTAGGTGATTCTCACTTCTCCTGCGCTCCACTGAGACCCCTCTGGGAATGCAGTGCCAGCTCTGAAGTCCCAGCATAAGAGCTTTGGACCTGCTGGACCTGCTGGAGCAAGCGCAGAGGAGGGTCAGGAAGATGATCAGTGGGCTGGAACACCTTTCCTATGAAGACAGGCTGAAAGAGTTGGGGCTTTTCAGCCTGGGGAGGGAAAGGCTCCGGAGAGCCCTTAGACCAGCCTTCCAACACCTAAAGGGGGCTACAAGAAAGTTTGGAGGAGAAATTGTTTTACAAGGGCAGGCAGCAATAGAACAAAAGGGTTTAAACTGGAAGAAGGTAGACTTAGATCAGATATAAAGAAGAAATTCTTCACTGTGAAGGTGATGAGACACTGGAACAGGTTGCCCAGACCAGTTGTGGATGCCTCATTCCTGAACATGTGAAGGCCAGGCTGGATGGGATTTTGAGCAACTTGGTCCATTGGAGGATATCCCTTCAGGACAGGAGGTTTGGGACTTGATGATCTTTAAAGCTCCTTTCAACCCAAACTATTCTATGATTCCCTGATTCTATGATTAATATAGCCCTGGGCATGAATTTGACTTGAGGAGGAGGAAAACTTTTGCTATTTCCAAACAAAAATATAATTAATATATTTTTTATTAAGTTAAAAAACAAAACAACACTTTTCATATTTTAAAGAATAGAAATATTTTGGTAGAAAAAGAAAGGCACATATAAGCTGCATTTTGGTCATACTTTCAGGGTTTTTATTCTCCCAGTTACCTATTAGCCCTGGAGAGTGGTGTCCTCTGTCAGGTTGCCATCAAGACCCTTGAACAAAGTTTACTTTTAAGGACCTCTGCTGTGCTTTAGTAGTGCTGACACCCAAACCCTCAGATGTCCCAGGAGATTGTGGTGTCCCAAAATTGCCAGGCTGGTGGCAATCTGAGAGCTTAAAGATCCCAAAGATAAGGAGGGCATGCACCAAAGCTGTCTCCTCATATGTGCATCTTAAGAATTCAACTCTGTAAGAGACCAGAGTCCTCACTTTCAGGCCTGTGTTTTAACCAGTTGGTTTTTGTCTAATATTTAGGTTCTTCTGTCTTTATATCAACAGTGCTTCTCTTTGGCCAAATTTCAGCCATCTCCCTTGAGAGGACTCCATTTCTAAAGAGGACTGAATTTGAACCTCTGTTGTGTGGATCACTGCACACCCATATGCACGGCTGTAGGTTTGTCTCCTACATGCTCATAGCACAAGGGAATATGGAGACAGGCTTTATGTCCTTGCAATCATGCATTGAGGAGCCAGCTGATGCTACAGAAGACTAGGCCAGGAGAGCAAAAGACCAAAAGGCCATTCAGGTTTGAGGAATGTACATGCTATTAAAGGACAATCTGAACAAAATACATGCTCCTCTTGAATGCCAATTTGCTATCAGATAGATCTCTTATTTCAAGCTTCAAGGTAATGGCTGGCAGTAGCCTGAGAAGCAAAAACTGGATTTGGGTCATTTACTAATTAGCATGTTTGTATTTTCCTTAACTTTATGATCTTAGAACTTAAATACATCTTTTTTGCTACTTTGCTTTTTTGCTACTATGAAATGGCACAGTCAGAAGCAATAAAGGACATGCTGATTTAGGATTATATCTTACTCTAACACTGATCTTTGACATGACTTAGCTACTTCCTTCTCCAATAACAGTGTTCCATGGCATTTATTGAAATGGTGTTTTGAGAGGTAGGGTGTGGAAAATGTTGTGGAAGAACTGAGGGTCTGACTAACCACTCTGGAACAGAGCAGTCAGGATTCCTGGATTCTGCACTTGCCCTGCCTTGCTGCCATGTGTGAACTTGGCTGGATCCAGCTGATCTTTAACTGAGTTAGTATACTAGAATTATAATTTAATGAAAACACCCCAAGTAAGAAAATACATTGTTTATAAAAGCATCTACCTCATTCACTCTCTTAGCTCTTTTGCTAACCTACTTCACCCTCCTTGTTGGCCCAGGAATATCTACACACAAACCTTTTAGGCATATGAGCTTCTCAGGTGGTGACAATGCTTTCTGTGTCTATTGTGTGTAAAGATAATAACTTCCAGAGACATTGGGTTTCCTGGCCCAGAAGGTGTTTGTGGTTGTAGTAACAAAAGAATTAAAGCACAGCAGGAGCAGTGGGGCTCAGAAAACACCCCAGTAACAGCAAAAACACTCAGTACTTTGGAAATTTTTTTTCCCTTTTTCGTCAAAACGTAATTTTAGCTACATCTTTTCCTTGACAGCTCACCCTGCTCAGAATCTTTTAAACATACATATAGGGAACTGATACAAAACTCATTTCAATCAATAGAGGTGCCTGCAGACCCCTCTGGTTCTGGGCTTAGAGGACTGAAATGTATGTGGCTCTTTCTTCTACATTTTAGCCCATCTTGCTTTGCTTTTTAAGCAAAGCAGGTGAAGTTAATCCTGATAATGTCTTTGGCCTCTTCTGTCTCTCTCCTTTGATCTATTACTAGCAAAGTAAAAATGTACTGTACGCAGCTTCTGGAGTGTCATTATTGCAGTGATTTACACTGCTGTCAATCCTAGCTGAGCAGAGTCCAGATAGGGAGATTAAATTAGCTATAAATGAGGAAAGGATGTGTTAGTGGCAGAGGTTTTAGCTGTGATTTGAGCTGCTTAAAGTTCATTTTGGCAGCTCTCCTGTGCAATCTCAGGCAAAACATTTTGGATGGGACCTGAAAAGTTACTTACTTGCCTAAGTTCCAATTGAGGCAGATCCCCAGAGTGATATACAGATTTTTTAAACTGCTGTGGTACTTCATAATATGGAGATGCCTACTTTTTTCCATACAGGCTTGCCAAAATGCCTCAGGTCACATATGCTCATACTGTAGATGTCCACAGGTGCCTTGCAATGAAAGGAAGTGCTGATGATACATAACATCAGGTAACACAAAGGAACCTGCCTCTCCCAGAGAGAGGAGTAAGTCAGCTCTGGAGACAGTATAGAATAGCAGGACAGTAGATGAGGCATGGTAACTTTTTAACTTCCTATAATTTCATTAAATACTCAGGGAAAAAAAGGACAAGAAAACAAACAAACAAATTCCCAAACAAGGCAAACCTTTCAGGACTGAGGCAGCCTCATCTGTAACTGCCTTAATTTTCAGAGGTGCTGAGCACTTGCCACCCAGGTAGTACCTGTATCCTAGAACTGGAGGATGCTTTGTCCTGCCAAGATGTTATAGTTACAGGTGTCATTTTTACTCCTTGAAATATCTGGCAATACTTGACATTTTAACCTTTTTTATTTAACCTTATCACATTTTTAACATTTTTTCTTTCACTTGGATGTGGTTTTCTTTATGTAGCTTTCTTAGAAGTTGAATTTTTTTTTTTTTTTTTTTTTTTTTATCATCACAGCTTGCAATTTCATCTCCTCAGAAAACTCAGCTCTGAAAAGAATGGGTACTCCAGTTCATTTTGAGTTGTTCCTGTTCCTGGGTAGTCTTTCAGAAAACAGAGAGGCTGCTCTGAGAGCAGAGCAGTGCCCTTTGGGCCTAGGTACAAAGCCTCCATCAGGAGCAGTGGTTTCAGTCTACACAGAGGGAGGGAGCTGTGATGGGGCCATGATCCCAAAGACAATTGAAAGGTAGGAGTAGGACCTCACACCTGGGGTGGAGACGTGAGTAAAAGAACTCTTGGCCAAACGGGCTCCAACATAAGTGTGGAAAGATAAATTAGTGGTGTTACAGTGCTGTCTCAGATGTTCTTTAAAGAAGTTCTGAGAATAATTTCTATGAAAGACATTCACCCACAGGGCACAGTGAAATTGCTGATTTGGGAAATAGGGATGATTCACTTATATAAGAGACGCCCATACTATTAGCATATAAGATGCACTGCTTATCATAGCTTTTTTAGTGGCATTGTGCCTAATTAATTCATGACACCTTAATTAATAAGTATACAAAGAAATATCCCCACATGACCTAAGCATTATGGAGGAGATTGTGCCCTACAGACTCTGTCTAATGTTGGTGTGAAGGAACATTTCCAGTTTCTATAAAAGTTCAAAGGGTGTATGAAGTTTAATTCTAACTGTGATTTTTTTTTTTTCCTAAGGGTGATTTGAAACTACCAGACTGAGGACCTGAAACCAAATAGTGTTCAAGGACAAAATTGTCCCGAAATTCTGAAGTTTATTCATTCTACACCCTATCTTAAGAGATGGTTTCCATCATTGTAAAGGGCCACACTGAAACCTAGAGCAAAAATTTTTCTCTGAACATCAGCCAAGTGGTATCAAGATATTTGTATGAATACCTGGATGTACTGGTGGAAAAAGCCACAAAATGCTAAAGAATTTCTTACCTCTTAACAGCTTCATAGCCATGGGGGAAAAGAATTTTCTATTTCATTAGGCTAGAAGCACTTAATAAAGTCAATTTAGGAGGTATTTCAGGTGTAGATGAGACAGGAGAAGTCATAGACTTGGAAGTCATAAGATCATTAAGATTTTTAAAAAATGTGATTACGACAGTGGGGATAAGTATCTACAAGATGAAGGCTAGACATCACTGCAGATATTTTAGGCTGGTTCTGCTCTCATACACATCTGATTTGCATCATGAGCCCCCTGCTTCCCAAAGTGAGAACTATAGAATGTTGCTTTTAAATCTCAGCATCAATGAATTCAATATTTGCTAAACCACCAGTTTATGATTAAGATGTGCATATTCAGCTTAAGGGGTCATAAATACATAATTTATCATTGTGTTTTAAAATATTGACATAAATATTTTACTATTTTGTGCATTAGATGCTTAACAGCCCCTCAGCAATGTGAAGACAGAAATGTCACCTTGGACATCTGTAAGTTCTTCTAGCTCATGTTTCTGATTGTGCCTAGAATAACAAATCTCAACCTTGCTCTGTGTAAGTTAAGGTTCTCTCCTGAATTCTGGAGTAAATTTTCAGCAAATCTAGCCATAGTTATGGTACAGTTGGAAAATCAGACTATTTGGTCTTGAAATAAGGACAACAGCTCTGGGTAGGCTTTGATGTGCATCTCTGAGTGCAGTGAGTTCAGAGCAAAATTTCAGAGATGTGAACCCAAATAATCTGAAAACATCAGGTATGAAAGGCTCTTTGGATGAGGTTTGTGTATTTTTCCTATTTACAAGACATTTGGTATGTTTTTGCATATTTGGTCAGTGTACTCAAAGTAAGGGAAAACAAATTATTTTGTTCTCCAGGGATTCTGTTCAGCTCTCCTGAATTCTCCATCTAGGCCCAGGATTTTAGTTTCTGTCCCTCAGGCTAAGGAAGATTGGATAGTTCATCCATGGAATGTATTAATACCACTTCTTACTCATCCAGAGCAATCACTACAGGTTGTGCAACACAGAGCACTCCTTTTTTCTCCAGGGGCTGCACTTCCAGACAGCCAAGGAGAAAGCAAGACTGCAAATTAAATCCTGGTCCCCTTGCATGGAGGTGCTGTCTCTAACCTAAAAATAAGAGCTCACATTGGCATGCTTTATGATCACAAGTAGGAGGCAATAGCTTAGAAACAGACCAACAGAAAATACTGAGGTACAAAAGTTTTGTGTCTGTCAGGAGAGGGTAGAAAAAGACACTTTGGATGAGGACTTCAGAAATGTGGGCTCCATCCTGGCACCAGTACAAAATTCCTGCATTGCCTTAGGCAAGTGACTTTGAAATTCAATTCTCAGTTTGCAAAATGGGGGTAATAAAGACTCATAGAAAAGTTGGAAGGATAACTCCATTAATATTTATGATGTGCTTAGGTAGCCCAGTGCCAGGAACCTTTAGAGTTATCTACCCCACTAAAGGACACTCAAGTTCATGGTTATTTTGGTGAGGACACACACCAGAATGCCAACAGGAATTTGGCACTGTCTTTTTTTAAATTAGTTGAAAAAAGGGAATAGTTGCCTTTTGAAAAATGCATGTATATCAACACTTGTCTCCATCCTAAACAAAGGTAAAAAGTTGAACTAGATGCACATTGTGTAACTGGCTGTTACATGTTGTACCACAGTCTTCCAAGGAAGCAACTGCTGCCTCCTGGGAGGTGTGGTTCCATGACAAATAAGTTTATGTGGAATAATATGATTATAAATGATCATGTTCTATGACTGCCACAAAGCCCTTCAGTCATTCAGCTGGATGTAGGCACTGAGATTGTTTTAAAAGACACTGTTATTTTGAGTTTCTTGTTAGAGTGTTCTACCAAAATCTGTGTTTACTGGTTTGTTTGCTGTCAGTTCCTCCCCACTGTAGGTTTTCTTGGTGTTGAGGTACTATATGATGGGAAAATGACATGTTGAGGAGGTTTAGTTTTTTTTTTGAGTAGCTCTCAATCCTTTCACTAAGAGAGTTTTTTGAACCACTCATCTTTTGGCTTTGGGAACTTTACTTCCATCATATCAAGGCCTGATTTGTAAGGATGAGATGAGATCAAAGGAAATTTTCTTTCCTTATGTCTGTACATTTGAACTAACACTCTACAGCAGGTGAAGGTGTATTTGCCCCTGCCCTATGCTACCAAGAGATGTTGTGAAATCATCCCATATCTTTTAAATGTTTTATCACTGCTTGGAACAGTGCTGGGTCTTGTGTTTCAGCATGTTTATTTTCTGTGGGAACAGTGATCTGATTGCAGTGCACGTGTGTGGGTGGGTAGATTATAAATTACAGACTCTGAGCTCAGGTGCACATCTTGGGAGTGACTTTTAAATAGTTGCACGATTAACAAACCCTTCTCCTTTGTGGAATGGAAAGCAACTTCTGTCTCGAAGATCACTGTTTTACTTCAGGAATTATACCCCATGGAGCCTACATGACTTGATGCTGGAGGGGAAATACTTGTTGTGTTATGAATGTGAAGCCAGCTAACTAGTGAACTATGGGATGATTTATAGTCAGAGTTTGAGGGTAGGAAGAGGGGAGTTTTATGGGAAACATTGATAATTTTGGGGGGACGCGGCATGTAGGAACAATGAATGACACAGCCTTTTATGGATGGAGTGGTTTAGGAAGGTCTTGTCGCCAACTCCTTCTGGTTGTCCCTGGTCTGGAAGCTGTCCTTTGCTGAGCAGCACATTTGTCTTTGACAAATTCTCCTTTTCCTTCCGTGCAAAGCCAGTGATGTTGTTTTGAGCAGCCAGGAGCTGTGGATGCAGAGTGTTCATGTAATTATTCAAGGTGGCACAGCTACCTGCCCTGGAAGGCCAGCAATGAAGAACCAGTCTAGATTCAGGGGAATTATATGACCTCACTATTGGCTGCCCTAAGATAGGTACTGCAGTTTTATGGAGATGGATGCCATATAAATATCTAGATAGATTAACGATCTAATGGGGGTTTTTTTGTCATTATGACATCTTGAAACTCACTACCACTGTTAGTCCATCTGTGTATGGATTGCAGACCCAGGCCAAGAAATACTTAAGCAGATGCTTAACTTTAATTTTAGAAGCAGGCCCATTGATTTCAAGGAGAATACTTGCAATTTTATCATTTAGCCATGTACTTAATGCTTTCCTAAACATAGACCTAATCCAATAATTTCCATAAAAAACAATGCCCAGCATGCCTTGGAATAAAAGGCTAGAGAAAAAAAGTGGAATGATTTTAGTAGTACAAAAAACAAAGCAGCATTCTGATCAATTCTCTTTTTTAAGTGGTGTCACAATTTTACTGCATAATTCAACTGGATTGTTCAGACAAAAGTCAAATTTATGGAGCGTTTCTATTTAATGTTCCAAGTATCAGTCTAGAGCATATGTACCTGATTCTGGAAACCTTTTGTTTGTAGAACTATAGTTGATTTTCACAGGCAATATGCAGGCTTTCTCCTCACAAAATGGAACCAAATATTTATTAGCAGTTAGATATAACCATTTATTTTTATGTGTGACTTTCCACTGGCAGTGTTATTGGAGAAGGTGCACATGATATGTACTTCTTAAAAATCTTCTTTTGATACTGTCTGCTAGGTCTCATTTACTTTAGAGTTGAAAAAATAAACAAATGAAGAGACCAAAACAAACTGGACTAAATTTAAGGGATTAGTACCTCAGGGTAAATATGACCTCAAACGCAGAGATGGTAGAAACTTATTTGCATACAGGAGTTTGCCAGTATTAGTATTGCCAGAGGTGGCTTTCATGAAAAAATGGATATATCCAGGTAAACAGCTTCCTATAGGATATAAATACAAACAATGTTGACCCAAGAAATTGCAAGTTTAAAGGAAAATTATTGGAAGTTAGATAGGATCAGGATAAAACTGGCTCCTGGCTAAATTGATAGATAAATGTTGGGAAGAGCAAAAATATAGACAAGGACAAACCAATTGATTATCAAGAAATGATTTACAAAAGATTTCTTCTGATTGTAGCAAATTATAGTCAATAACAGAAAAGTTCTGTAGGATGTTAAGGCCATCTTTCATATTCACAGTACACAGTACTCTAAAAGAAAATGCATTATTTGTATACACATAAAAATCTCCATATGTGTCTATATACACATAGCCTTAAAGAAAAAAAACCACATTGGTTTAAAAAAGTAATATATACATTGTTTTAGCTAGTTTAAATTTTCCTTGGCTAAGCAATGTCTTTTTAAAGAAGCTGGCAAAGTCTTAATATACTTCATATAACTCTTGTGAGAGACACAAAGTCACAATAGTTAGGGAAGAAGTTATAGCTTAGTCCAAGGTACCAGCCTTGAGAACATCTCAACCAGGAAGAAGTTAAAAGGAACAGAAGCTGTTGCTGACAACAACTCTGTGGTATTGGCTTCTCTGCTGGAAATGTAATGGAACAGACTTTTAGGTTGCTCATGATTTTCTTATAAAATATTTTCAGTACAGAAATATATAATTTTTTAAAATATTTTTTCCAGTGTAGCAGACATTGAATCTGGAAATAGCTTCTCATAATTTTCACTGAAAAAAATATATCATATTAGAATTAAAATATTCACAGACCAACTATCAAAAAAAAAAAAGATTTCCAGGGTAGATCTAGCAGTTTTGTATCAGGTGAAGATACATGTGTTTAAGTGACCAATTTTTAAGATAGCCCCATTTCTGTCAAATTATAATTTTGTTGCACAGTTTTTAAATATGAAAAAGACTGCTGCATGATTGGAGGATTTATTCTGTTTCCTGTATCCATAATGGATTGGGAATAGACTGATGGGCTTTCATCGGAAAACTGCAGTCTGTGGCAAAAAGACCAAAATCTCTGAGGTAAAAGGTACAATGTTATGGCATGAATTATATAAGTTGAAGACCCTTACCAAAAAATAAAGATTTTGGGAATGGTGTTGGCTTTGATGTTGGAGAATATGGCCTACAGAGCCTTGGAGGACTGGTTGGTCACTGGAGATTAGGGTGTGGTCCATCTCTCCAGCACACAGGTGTCCACATCTGACCAGACAAACTCCGTCCTAAACTCTGCCAGCCAAAGCTCCACCAGCTGCACTGGAAGGAGATAAGTACTTTACATACAGCCAAACAGATGAAATGGGATTCAGTTTCCCTGGTTTTAAACACTACAAGGTTTTATCTGCACCTAATTTTTTGTTTGTTTGTTTTCAAGTTCCACTCGGATCGGTGGAAATTCAGTAAGCAGTGTCAGTGGATCCTCACAGTGCATCCATTGCATCCTAAAACAAACATGGGGTTAGGGTGTACCATTTTTTTCTCTAGATTTTATTTGCCACAGAGATTAGAGTTCCTAAACCAATGAGGGATCAGCTTAGATGTAGACACCTTTGTTGTACAAACCTCTGCCTGGGTGAAAAAAACATCCTTATAACCTGGTTAAAGGTGACCTTGCACTAAGACAAAGAAGACTGGTCTGACACTTGAGGTCCTTCCCAGATTGATTTTATCCTTTCAAACAGAAACTTTTGGATAAAAAACTCCCACCAGAAATAAAGTTAGAAGAATGTTGTAGACTTTCAGCTCCATGAACAAAATGTTTCTGAAAAACATCTGTTGAAAATGTGAAGCCAACACACCTGGAGTTCTTGGAAGTGCTTGAATTTTTCAGTTATACTGTTGAACGAGCCCTTAATCTTGACTTTTTACCATTTGGCACTAGTAGTGTTGATATCTCTAATCTTAAGGATTTAAAACTTGGCATACAGCTGTAGCACATGAGAAAAATGAGTATGGGAGATACATGGAAACCTAGACTAAGGCCCCAAGGGATGAGTGGCAGTGGTCTTCTCTTTGGAAAGCAAAAAAGAATCATAGAATCATAGAATATCCTGAATAGAATATCCCCTGTTGAAAGGGGTCCACAAGGATCATTGAAGCCATTGTGCAACTGGGGAGCAACACCTCCTCTTCCTTTTTTTCTGAATGAAGGTGATGGCAACTGCTGAGCTCAGCTGTTGAGGTTTCTGGTGCTAAAATGTTTTAGCAATGGTATTATCCCCAGGGTGGGAGGGTGTCTTCTGATAATGCAGTCAGAAAGCTGGTACCATTGCTGTCCAATGCATTTGAGGATAAAGTTGTGTCTTCCTTTGCCTTTTAGGAATTGAATATATGATTCATATATTTTCCATTTAACAGCCACTGAGGTGCCAACTGCTCTTTTGTTTCTCACTCAGATGCCTAGGACGCTGCATAAAAATAGATAACTCACTGGGTTTCAGCACAGTAATTTTCTATTGAAAATGTCAAGAGATTCTTTAGCATCAGTAGGAACAACCTTGTCAAAATGGATACAAGTCAGAAACCTGAAAAAGCCTGATGGAGAGAAAAATGAAGGTCCCAGATTTCCTTGTGTCATTAGTTGAATGAAGATTTTTTTTTCTCTCTTTCTGAAGCCGAAGTAAGCACTAATCATGTTGCAAACTGCCCAGGAACAGTGTATGAAAACTGAGCAAAATGAAAAGAGACCAAAATTTTCCAAGAAGAGAGTAGGGAAATTGTTGCAGTATTGGAGAGGGATGGCAGGTTGGATTTGGAAATAGAGGGTCTTAGAAACAAAGGAGAACATTATATAAGATCACTTGGGGAGTGACACAGAAGGGAATGAGGAGCAGAGAGTTGGCACAACTGTGCTGCATTAAGTAAAGTCCATCTGGAGAAGTGACTGTAAGTGGAATGCAGGATAGAAACTGTGCAGAAACGTGGGAGTGGAAATAGGAGACAACTGTGAGAGGAGAAAGGAGTCCTTCCATGTCTGGTTGGAGCAGGTGTAACAAGAGGAACACATAAAAAAACCCCTGCCACTTCCAGTGAAAATGGGCATTAGGGAAAGTAGGATATAGGTAAGAACACATATGGGAAACCTATGTGACAATGAGGGAGTGAGTGGGGTACAGGCAAGGGATGGGAGATTGGAAAAGACATTTCTGATAAAGCAGGAAAGGGCTTACAGGAGTCCCAGGAGGCAGTGTGGTGAGCCTGGACAACAGCATTACAGAACCACAGTGTCACACATGGAACTCCAGTGATTCTGATGCAAGGGCTACAGCTGGATAAGCTCCTTCAGGTCCATGGAAGCTGCACAGCCAGTGTCCATACTCCATGCACTGCCTTGCATCCAGACTTGGTGGAACCTGCATACACCAACTGAAACCATGTTCCTTGCAAGGAGAAAATGTTGCAACTGGAAAAAGATGACTGAATGGAAGCCCAGAGTACTGAGGGTACGTGAGGACAGGCAGAGTTCACTGAAGGAGAGCAGCTCTCAGTACATGGGTACCATTATATAGCAGGAGGAACAGCCAGGGGAACAAGCAAAGTGGAGGAGGCTGAGTATTTCTTCAAAGGTGCTGGCTGCAAGGCATGGGAGGAGAGCCAGTGAAAGAAGTGGGAGAAGAAGGAGCAAGGCTAAGAACTTGGCATGAAGGGAGGGAAAGCTTGAGGGGAGATTTTTGTGCTGTTAGGGATCCTCTGATAATAAATCAGATTCCTTTTAAAGAAGGGCAAAGAATTATTGAGGAAAAGACTAGCAATGCAAGTTGCACAAGAAAGAAAAGTTTGATGGTGAGCTCCACAGAGTGCTCAGAAAAATAAGCTGTGCAACAGTGCTTGAGCCTGCCACCCAGCTGCTGCAGGCAAGTGTGAACAGTCCCTGCTGTCAATTCTCCTTCTTCTTGTGGTCAGCAATGGCTCAGATGAGACCATGTTCTTGTTTCAAAGCTCACAGGGGGCATTATACACAGCTTTCTATCATCCTCCTGCCTCTGTTTGATTTTGAGTAGAAAAAGGACAAAAGAAGATATATCATTTTGGTTTTCCAATGCTGTTTCTTAGCAAAATATCTTTGCAGCATCAAGGTTTTCTGTAAAGAAGCTTGGTTTAAATTTTGAATTGGAGTAACTGTAGAAGCAAAAAAGGAGAAATACAGGAAAGCTGAGCAACTGTAATCAGCAGGGAAGCTTCCTTTCCTATAATATTTTCTTTTCAAAAGAGAAAACAGCCACAAAAATGTAAGAAAATATTTTGTGTTAATCTTTTTAATGACCAAAACATTCTTCAGTGATGAGTCATATTTCTGAGAAAACCTGAAATAGGATATGATTACACTTTGATGCAATTTATGGAATTGGTGGAAATCTGTGTAGTAGGACTAGTCACTGTTAGGCAACAGATTTCTTGATTGAAAAATATATTAGCTCAGTAATGGATTCATTGAAATTTCTGCATATCCTGTTGACAGAGAAAAAGAGATTTTGGCCCTGATACAGAGAAGGGGAAAAAATGAGATGAAAATATCAGAAGGACTTTATTTATAATAAACTCTAAAAATGTCAACTTAAGCTAAACCAAAGTGACTAATCTAAGCTGGTTCTGCAGCTCCAGTTTGTCCCTTTCTTCTCAGTGCTTGTTTGAACACAAGGAAGTTTCTCTGGAGTGTTTCTCTGGCCAGTGATTCTCGTGCAGCCTCATGGGTGGTAGTGCACATGAGCTCAGCTGGTTTCACTCTGTCCTTCTGTTCAATTCAGTTGTACCATACTGGTTACTTAAATAAGTGTTTTCTGATGATTCTTAATTTCTTGTAGTATCATCTGCACAAGATTTCTAATGGATTCTGGAAAAGCAAACTCTCCTCCCCATGCCTTTAACTGATTAAACATGCTACTGCCTTCAGTGCCAGTTTAGAATTTTTCCCAAAACAAAAAGTAACCCCCAAAAAAATTTGTAAGTCAGCAGTGTCTAAACATTTAGTCTTGACCTCACTGAGTCAAAATCTCCTTACAGGAGGGCATGGTGCTCCTGTGTGCTCCCACGCAGCTGCAGCAGTCAGAGCAGATTAACTGCACTCTTCAGCCCACCAGTCTATTGTTAGTAAAGTGGAAGAAACAACCTCTCTCTGGTGATGAGCAAAAAGGTCCTAATCTGTTTCACAAAGATTGTTTTTTTTCCCATATGCATCTCAAACTCACATGAACTCACAGGTCTCACTGGGAAGTAGGTGCACAAATAAAGCCAGGGAAGTGCAGTGGCTGTGAGTGAGGTGGGTTATTAAGTGCAAGGGATCCAGCATCAGCGTTCTTTGTAGCTTTGTGTGGCTGTTGTGTAACTTCAGAATGATTTTCCCACCTTAAAGTGAGAAAGTGCTTTTTAGGTTGTGTCCATGGCCTAAATAAAGGATAACTCAGAAAAACAAGACTTTTATCAGAGAAAGAATATTCTACCTAGGAGTAAGTTTCTTCCCTGGAATTTCTTTCCTGAAATCTTTATTTGACTTGTAATGAAGGATTTACTAAAAAGAAATCAGCTGTGTTACAGTGGCTGATCAGCAAGCAGGGTTCTCCCTGACCTCCAGAGCTGATGTGACTGAGATTATAAATAGAATGAAAACTTGGTATATTGGGGCTGTTACCTACCGAGAGTATATTAGCTGCAAGAAAAGAATGCAGTGCCTGTTGGACTGTAGGTGTAAATAAGGAGTAGGATGGAGAAAACAAACTCTAAATTTTATATCTGTTTGCTCTGAATAGATGTGTTGTCTCCAAGGGAATGTTTCTGCTGTTGTTCTGATTTGTATTTGACATTCTAATTAGCACTGAGGAGGTTTTCATTCATTAAGGCTTTTCAGCATGAGAAGCTTAATTGATTTAAAGTACTCAGGTGAAATTCAACATCTGTTCTGCCTAATTTCTAGAATTGATAGATACTAAATAATAAATATCTTGTATTCATCTCCTTTCCTATACTAGTCTACAACTCTGCAGAAAACTTATATACTCTTAAAAGCAGGATTCTGCACTTACTCATTATAGAACAACCTGGTCAGGGCTAAGCAATAAATGATGTCACTCAGTTGTCTGCAGCAGCATTTTCCATGTATTGCCATACTCAGGTAAGACTATTCCTTGGGGACAGGTATACCCTGTTTATCAGTAGCAGACATGTGAGAATACATTGTCTCTCAAGCCAAACTACCAGGCAAGAAAAATATCTGGCAATCCAGGGAGGAGCATAGGAAAGGAAGAGGACTGTAGAAAGATAAAGTAGGAGAAAATGCTTTATTTCTTCAAGGCATATTATCTTGACCTGGGGAAATGATGCCTTTGTCTATATAAAGACAATTGTAACATGAAATTTCCTGCTTGTGAGCATTTATCTTTACCTTTGGGGACCACTTTAGGAAGCAAGAGATTTATGGCAGCTGTAGGGCTTCTATTTCTGTCCCTCTGGCTTGGGGAACCATACCTTTCCACACAGATTTTACAGTGCCTTTACAAGGTTTGATCTTTGAAATAAGAAACAAGGTTTCTTAAGCTATTGAAAAGTGTGTGTCTCTGTTCCCAATGTGCAATCCTTCAACTCTGTTTTTCAGTCCTTCAGTAGAGACAGGCATCATCTGCTGCTGCCTGCTTCTGTTTCACCTGCTACCTTTACAGCCAGCTATCAGTCACTTCTCACTCTGCTGTCCCAGAACAGGATTACAGAGGTACCTTTTGGAATGAGGTATCTCCACTGATCAAGGAGAGGCTCTCAGTACATTGGTGCAGTCACCACCCAGAGTTACAGAAGTGCTGTGATGGATTATTCATCCTGAGAAACAAGAAAGCTATCATATCTTCTCCATAGTATCACTTCACCCTTCCTGAAGTGACAAAGGCCCTCATTTTGGGCTGGCAGCCACTGATCTGTGCTACAATCACACTGAGAGCTGTCTTCTCCCTGTGTGCCATCTCTCACCAAATAACATATGCAAAGAATACAACCTGGCTGTGGGATTCTAGCTTTCTCTCAGCTGTAATTCTCTGTAATTCCTTTCCAGCCTTCGGACTACCATGGCACTTTGTAAAGTGGGTTTTTATTATGCAGACCTTGCATTCACTGGAAATTAGGCTGAACCTACAGCCTTACAGCAACAGGCAGCCTGACCTCTTTACCAGGACCCTGAATTGCATCCAAAGTAAGAAGTGGAAGTGGGGGAAAAGCACCATCCACCCTGGGCAGTTTTGCCTGTCAGCTCGTAGGCTCCTGCTGAAGGAAACGCAGCGCGCTGCCTCTCCTTAACACAGTGGCAACAGTTCATTGCTGTGGGAGTGCCCGAAAAATGCTTCCTGTCTCCCATGGCAACCTCGAGCTTGCATGGAACAAATTGTGAGCAAATCCTGCTGTACTCATTCACGCTCTGTGATTTACCACTCATGCCTGCTACAAAACCAACAGCAGAGAAACAACAGTGGGGCGTGCAGGCTCTGACTGATGCACGTTTTTATCTCTGCAGTTGTTATTCTGTTGTTGCCTGTTCCTAGCAGTTGACTTTGTGTGCTGATATCATGTATAAATCTCTAGTTCCATTCAAGGGTGGAAGTTGTAGAGCAAGTGCTAACTGGAAAAGAATTGGTGACTCATAAGCCTAAACATCCTTCATATTTAGCAGGAATAAATATTGATGCTAGAGAGATTTAAATTTAATGATGGTTGAAAATTGTAGCGTGTTGATGGGGAAGTCAGTTCCTTGTGCACCCATGACTCCTATTGACTTTGGATGTAGTTGCAGGGATGCAGCAAAAGTTGGTTTCAGCATTTCTGAATTGTATTCTGTAGTCCCAGGGATTTCCAGGCAAGGGAAAAATGAGGAAGAGGATTGCCTTTGGAATTTTAATTTCATTCTTTAGGAGTAACTAACAAAGGAAAATATTTTGCTATGGTGATACGCTTTCCTTTTCATGAAGTTAAGATAACCAGAGTGACATAATTTTCCATTCATTTTGATCTACAAATTTTTTTTTACCATATAAAAAGAAGAAAATCCAGATCACTGGACATTGGTCAGTGGCATGCTGGATCAAATTCTACACATGCATACATGCATCCTGACCAAAAACTATACACTTTATCAGTGGGAGGCATCAATATTTACCCTTGTTTGTGAAGAGCAAGCCTAGGGTTGGTGAAGGACAACCAAAGACTGGTGCAGCTCCCCAGCTCATCTTGTTTCCTCACTCATGCCTGTCCCTGTTGTGATGCAATCTGGCAGCTCTCACATGTCCTTGCAACAAGGATGTACCACTTTAAGCTTTTTTTCTAGAAAGGAAGGAAAACCTCAAATGATGATCTCAGACTTGCAAAGGAAGGTGGAAAATATAATTTTCAAATGCCTGATTTGTATTATAAATTGCAAAGGCTTTTGTGCTTTTCAAAAAGAAATCCTTTGAATCCCTGTTGTTCAAACCACGGGTCCAGTTGTTAGGGGGAAAAGATCCCAGAAGCTGCATAAGGTATGCTTAAAAATTATTATTATTCTGGAAAAGCATAATAACTGGGACATTTGCATCCAATTTGAAGTAGCCATTGGGAGAAAGCTCACTAAGGATGAGTAGAGTATTTCTAAAACCATCAACTGGGGGATGCAGTTTGGCCCGGATTTTACTGTTGAATTTAAGAATATGGAGAAATTGTATAAGCTCTATGCATTAAAAAGAGATGTGTCAGATCCTAAGGACTATTTGCAGGAGGGCTCACCAGAGGAGCAGTAGGCAGTGGATCAGCTTATTTGCAGAGCTGGACAGCTTTTGCTTCCAGTCCTGCGTCCCATCACCACCAAATGTATTTTTTCTCATCCTTAAATCTTTCAGCATAGAGTTGGGCTGTCTCTAGCATTGATCTGAAGCTCAAATGAGTTCTGATGTAATACAAATAATAATAAAAGCCATAATAATTGTAATTTAACTTTCCTCTTATTATTAGTCACCAACAAAACCCTAACATTCTCCCCTAAATCCTACATAAACAATCCAGTGCAGCCTTGAAACATAAACATCCACTGACAGCTGAAGCAGATTTCATTAGCCATTTCCTATATGATAAATGTACTGGCATTATTTATGTCCTGCTAAGTAAACATTGGCAGTGTTAAAATGAATACTTAAAAAAAAATCATTAGACGCTACTATATTAACATGAGTGGCAATACAGTTCATCTATCATAATCAAATACTTTCCTGTGGTCAAAATCACCCTGAGGTGAATACATATGCTGAATTTTTTTTCTCACTTTAATGTCAGTTTTCACATTATTGTGTCTATCCAAGTATTTTTTTTTAATATATATTCAAAATAGGTAGCAAAAGCATGAATTTTCTTTTTGCTTAGTTTTTCAACTAAATACAATCCATGTAACAGACTATAAGTATTCCCTGCCCCGAGTAACATAAAGTTTATATAAGACAGAGAAACAGTATTGGCAAATTCCAAAAATGAATTAATGACTTTTAAAAAATGCTAATGATTTTTACCTTGGATACCATTATTTATAAAATTCTATCATATTAAGCCACTCTAAATCCCTGAGGTTAGACTAGTCTCACTTCAACATATGCTTATGTCTCCTGTCTGGAAAGTCTGGAAAGGCTTTCCTAGAAAGCCCCTTATTATTTTTGCCATCATTTACATGATGGAGTATGTCCAGAGAAGGATGATGCAGCTGGTGAAGGATCTAGAGCACAAGTCTGGAGTGGCTGAGGGAGCTAGAGTTGTTTACCCTGGAGAAAAGGAAGCTTAGGGGGTACCTAATTTCTCTCTGCAACTGAAAGGAGGGTGATCAAGTGGGCATCAGGCTTTTCTCCTAAGCAACAAGTGATAGGACGGGAGGAAATAGCCTCAAGTTGCATCTGAGGAGGTTTGGGCTGGATGTTATGAAAAAAGATTTACTGAAAGGGCTATCGAGCATTGCAGCAGGCTGCCCAGGGAAGTGATTGAGTCACTATCCTTGGAAGTGTTCAAAAACCATATAGGTGTGGCACTTGGGGACATGGTTTAATGGTGGACGTGGCAGTGCTGGGTTAACTGTTGGACTCAAGGATCTAAGGCATTTTTTCCACCCTTGATGACTGTTTGCTTCTCGGATTCTACATGATTTACCCATCTCTAAATATTTCACAGAAAGAGAACTTACACTGTGTTTTGATGGGGCTGAATTACAAAACCTGTGAGTGGTGAGGTAGGTGGGTGGAGCGCTGTGGGGAGCACAGGGAGGCGCGAGCGGTGCTGGGTGTGCGACTCCACAGTCCTCTGGCCAGGTTCTGTGGCATCTCCTCTTTTCCCAGCCCCCACAGGACTGGTAGATCTTTGCTACATCCCAGGAGCCTGTGAGGATAAAGCCACTGTGAGCCTCTCAAATGCTAGGAAGATACACAACAACAAAGAGCTGTGCATACAGCCAAGTCCACAGCCAACTCCTTAAACCCTTCTTCAGTTTACTCTGGCAAATGTGTCTCATATTCATTAGTCTCCATCTGATATATATGTTGGTTAGCTTTGTTATTTTAAAATATATAGTCATATTTAGAGTTTTTAGATATCTAGAGCTAATTCAGATTAACTCTCAATATCAGAACCTACAGAGTTACAGGCAGTCCTGAGTAGCAATATGACAGAAAAAATGCAGGAGACTTTCCTGCAGAGACTTTCAGAGAAATGACACTGAAAAAAATCAAAATTGTTTCTCAGCACTTCAACCCCATTGAGCAACACCCAGATGAGTTCTCTGAAAGAGGAACCTCATCTGGAAACTGCAGTTTGCAAAAAAATATGTTTCTACAGATACTTTTGCTGATCTATGAAACGGTCCCATATACAGCCCTTGTTTCTAGTAAAAGCTCAGTCTGCCTCATGAAAGGAACAGGAATTTTGCTCCTTACATCAACATAACTGGGATCTCTAAGAATTTCACATGTTTTTAAAAGAATAATTATGGCATTAGGCACAGTGCTTACTGACTCTCCCCATTTTGTACTTTCACCTTCCTGTTAGAAACCAAACGTTTGTTCTGTGACTAAAGGGTATTGAAATTGCCATTCACTGGGGAGCATTTGCCAGGTCTGACCGGATGTTTGCCTTCTGTTAAACAAGAATAAATATTGATAGGCCTAATCCTAAAAATCACAGCTGCAGTAAAAAATAAACAGTATGACCCTGTTCTTAATGAGTTATTGAAGATCAAGTGCATTTATACAATTCAGATATAACCTGCTTGCCTGTATGGCTTCTTTTCTGTTGTTGCTAGAATCTTTTTCAGTTTTCATTTAAATTTTTTTTCTAATAAATCACAGTGAGAAGCAATTGAATGTTTTGCAATAATATTAATTTACAATTAAATGTTTTGCATTAATATTAATTTGCAATTAAGTCTAACAATAGCTCTGCTTTTCTTGTCCAGGTCTTGCTCTTTCATTCACACCTGTTAATTTAATAACCAGAATCATCCATCATGGTGAAGTACAAGGAAATGTTGTTTGCAATGACCAGCAAGACACCTCAAACTGCACTTGCTGCATCTGCAGGTGTTGTGGGGTGCATTCCTTAGCTTAACTGGGACAGGCTGGTGTAGCTGCAGTGGAACACTAGGACGCTGCAGAAAGATGTGCTGTGATATGTATGAGCTGTAGAACCTTCCCCTTAGGAGTACAGAAGGGTAACATGGGGAGTCAGGACATGTATGCAGGAAGTGAAGACACGGTAGGAAGATGCTGCTTTTCTTGGAGAGGCCAGAAGTGCTGAATTACACTGGTTTGCCTCTGTGCTTCTCCATGCAGCTTCCTGACCCACCCAAGTGCATGCGCCCACGCTGTGCTCCTCAGGAAGCCGACAGCAGACCCAGATTACTTCAGTGGAAGGTGTGCAGGAAACTGCATGGCAGGCTGGGAGTTTGCAGCAGGGACATCCCAAAGACAGGCAGCAAATTCCAGCCTGCCGTGTTTTCCTGCATCCCTGGCCAAGGCTGGGACACGCAGCTTCATGTAGAGGCAACACGGCGTTGGAGGGACTGATTGGGCAATGTCTTGCTGACAGACAATGCTTTCTTACCAACAAACTTTTGCTTGGAGAGGAAAACTATATTTTGGCACAGTGACCTTGAAGGATTGCCAAGATCTGCAGGGAAATCTGCTCTTTGGCATCCTGTGAACCCTCAGGGTGTGTGGCAGAAGTGACAGGGTGACGTCAGTAAGCAAGGAGCGCTCCGTAAGGATTGGCCATTGCAAGTGACACAGATCAGGGCTCTCCCTTTGGACACCTTCTCCATTAGTTCCCACTGGCCAACAGTACCCACCTTCTTCTAGGACTGAATTAGTTATTTTTACAAATTCAAACTCATGATTTATCCCTGGTTGTGAGAAGTGTTAGGGTTTGCAACCTCATCCTAACCCTCTTGTATCAGCACAGAAATTAAGTAATAACTGCATGCTATTACACACAAATACTTGTAGTATAAATTTCTTGAAAAGAATGTGATGTATGCCATTTCTGAATCTGGCCATAATGGATTCTCTTGTTTTGATATTATTCAAGCAAAGAATTAATCAATTAGTCTTTGATGGGAAAGGATTATTTTTCTCTTAATTTTACGTTTCTGATTTCTATGAAAAGGTACTGAAAACACTTAGAAGTACTGCTTAACAATGCAAATGAGCACATTTACTTTACTAACAGAGTGTTCCTATTCTTAAATGGAAAAAAAAAAAAAAAAGAATTACGAGTAAACCATTTTTGAAAAGCTATGAGGTTTGACACCTACACTTTTCTGTGGTTGATCTAAAAAAAAAAAGTTCTTCCTTCACTCTTTTCCACTCTTTATTTGTGTGCACAGGCCCCAGCTGACTGAGGCTGAGATGAAATGTTATCAAATGTCACTTCCATTGCATTCCTGGTACATGTAGAATATGAGATCTTACAGAAACTAATTGGGCTGAATTCCAGGTGATTATTCCATTTTCCTGACACTGGATCTGTTTCATAGTAACTACTTTTTACTTGTGGGAGTGCCTTTGCTGAACCTAGGCCAAAACCAATCTGCTCTTCCTTCAGTGTGTACATACATCTTGGCTTTTACATCATTCACATAATCACCTGTTTGGGAATTCATCCCTATCACATTCTTTTTTGTAGATAAGACATACATCAATTTATCTATTCTGCTGATTTTGGATAAGTCATAAATTTTGGCAGCAGAAAACCTATCTTCTCAACTTACATGGTCCAGCAATAATCCATGAACTAAAAATTTATTTAAGTCTAGCTTCTACTGATTAAAGATACTATTAACCTATACATCACACTGAGCACCATTTTTAATATTACTGAGGTGTTTTAGTCATATACATGAAAGTAAGAAATTAGGTGCAGGAGCTGATTCTTTGTTTCTCAGAGAAATATTTCCTTGACCTCCACTTGTCCTTGGCTTTCTTTTAGTTTCTTCTCCAGGGTGTCTCAAATCCCTGTACTTGTAACTGTGACTGCTTAGTGAAAGGAGCAGGGTTTCCAAATTGTAACCAACCACACTGCTGTTAGAAATCCCATTCTTTGGCAGTTATGCTTGGATTTATGCCACATCTAACAGCCCACACTAAACCAATTCCACTTTACTCAAGGTTACCCTGCTGTGGGAACTCCCTGATTGGGTCAGGGTCAATTTAAACCCCAGATAATGTCAGGAGCATGCCAACACCCACCTCAAATCCCATCCACAGGCTGGACTGGTCAGGAGTCTCAGAACACTCAAATCCATCAACTTAGCCTAGAAATTGCTGTGTCTTGAAAAATGCAGAGAAAAGACAAACTTCAGTTATCTGCATTCTTCCATGTAGCCACATTAATATCAAAGCAGGGAGTAATCAGATCAATGCAAAGAATAACAAATACCTTTTATCAATGCATTAAATAGTATTGTCTCACAATGGAGAACACTTAATGATCTAAAGTAACACAGGTGCTTTGAGCCTTTTTCACCTAAGCAAATGCAGAGCATTAAGCACTCAAGAAGCTCAGTTTCTTCCAGGTGCATAACTGCTTTCCTGAACAGTAGTCTCCTTCATCTGCTCCTAACTGGATATCCATGCACCACAACCACTGATGGAGCTTGGGTTTATGGGTCAAGTGTTAAATATCTTCATTAAAAATATCCAACCAAATCCATCCCCCCCTCCACCTCCAGTTAGAGGAGAGCATACAGTTATGTTATCCAGGAGAAACTCCATTACCTTCCAGCTGTGAAAAGAAGCCAATGTCCAGCACTTCTCAAAATCATGCACAAAACACACACACATGTAAAGTTAGAGAGGTTTACATGATAGTTCTTATATTACTCTTGCATTTTAAAGAGAAGACATCAGGTACTCTGAATCACATTGCCGGAGAAGAGGTAAAAGATGGTTTCTGACTTTATAGTGAAAGTTTTTACGCCCAAATAGTACTCCTGTTCAATACAAAACTTGTACTGCTGTCATCAGGAGCAGGACTGGTGTAGTGAATCTAGCTATTTTTTAATTCTCTATGACAATTAGCTTATATGATAGAAAAATGAACCTCTCAAATACACAGTAATTGCTTAGACTGTATAAGCAAATATTGATCCATATATTTATTTTTCTTTTTATTCCTGTGTCTCAGGGTCAGACTAAATTTAGTCAAAGTAAACTAATGAAATGCATTTTTCAAAAGACCATCATCTGTGTAAAGACCCTCATTTTTAGTGCTCAGCAGCCAGTTACAGACCAATCAGATTTTCAAATATGAAATGTGGAACTAATGTTGGGTATGATTGGAGGTTTGGTGTTTTGAGAGGATTGGGACTTGCCTTTAGTGGATGACCTGCTCAAACTCCATCCCCAGACACTGTTTGCTGGGTCACAATAAAAGAACTGTGTGGGTAGAAGAACCAGAAGCAAGTAGAAAAGACACCTTCAAATCACCTTTGTGTGCTGCATCAAGGGAAGAATCATGTTCCAAGGCAATTTAATGTGACCTGGCTGGAATTTTTTCTACCTGTATGGAACAAACACTGTAGAAGCCACTCATCGTCCCTTAGTTTCCAGGGTTTCCATCCATAGGGATATGGTTCATTAATTGTCTGTGATTAGCTCATCAAAGAATGAGCTGACATATGATCTGAGGACCAAGGGAGTAAGGAGGTCTTCTGTGCATGTTGGAATGTTCATGTTGGAAGCCCTCTTGCAAGATGAGATGCACAGAGAGACGGTGTTGGGTGATGAAGACCACAGGCCATATTTACAGCAGTTTGGCTTTGGGGATAATGCAGCAGAGTTCTGAAGCTTAAAGGCTGAAACTGTGGGACTTCTGAGAAACTTTTCTCTGAGGAACTCTGGCAAGTAAGCAAGTATTGGCTGACACCTTATCATTGATAACACAAGCACTGCTTCCTCCTTCCCTGCCACAGCTGAACTCTGAGATGAGATTGGGAGCTGGTTTTTGCTGTAGTGTGCTTTCTACTTTGGCTTGTATCTACTCCCCACATCCCTCACAGGCACACTGCAAAGATCCCACCTCAGTGCACACCTCTGCAAACATACAGCTCAAGCAGAAGTTTGTTTCTTGTGAGACACCCAGAGCTGACCCTGCAGCGTCACCTGCAGCCACAGTGAGGCTGGTAAATGTGGCAGACACTGTTCCTCCTTCAAAATCCTGTGGGTGCATCCTGCTCCCCTGCACCATCAGCAGCTCCTGTGTGTCTGCAGAGCTCACCTTTGTTCAGTCCTTGACCCTCTCAAATCTGATGTGCCCAACACCATTTAAGAAAGATGTGAAGGTCCTTGAAAGTATCCAGAGGAGGGAAACAAAGCTGGTTGTAAGTCTAGAGGGCATATCCTGTAAGGAGCAGCTGAGGACTCTGGGCTTGTCTGGTTTGAAGAAAAGAAGGCTGAGGGTTGGCCTCACTGAAGCTTCCTGAGCAGAGGAAGGGGACAGGGAGGTGCTGCACTCTTCTTCCCGTACTGGGTTTGTGTAGTAAAGTTTTGGTAGTGGGGGACTACAGGGGTGGGCTTCTGAGAAGCTGCCAGAAGCTTCCTGCTTGCCCAACAGAGTCAATGCCTGCAAGGTCCAAGACAGGCTTGCTGCTGGCCAAGCCCAAGCCCATTAGTGGAATGTCTACCACCCAGAGCGGCAGCACCTCTGGGATAATGTATTTAATAAGGTGGGAAATACACTGCTGCAGCAGTCAGAGAGAGGAATGAGAATACATGAGTGAAAATGCCCTGCAGACACCTGGGTCTGTGAGGAAGAAGGGGAATAAGGTGCTCCAGATGCTGCAGCAGAGATTCCCCTGCAGCCCATTGTGCAGGCCATGATGAGGCAGCTGTGCCCCTGAGCCCATGCAGATCCATGGGAGAGCAGAGATCCATCTGCAGCCCATGGAGGAGCCCACGCCAGAGCAGGTGGATGCCCAAAGGAGGCTCTGTGGGAAGCCCACACTGGAGTGTGCTCCTTAGAGGGCCTGTGGCACCATGAAGAAAAGATCCAAAACTGGAGCAGGTTGGCTGGCAGGACCTGCGACCCCACGAGGCACTCATGCCAGAGCAGCTTGTTCCTAAAGGACTGTGCCCCGTGGGAGACTCCCATGCTGGAACTGTTCATGAAGAACTGCAGCCCATGGGAAGGACTCATGCTGGAGAAGTTTGTGAAAGACTGTCTCATGTGGGAAGAACTACATGCTGGAGCAAGAGAAGGGTGTAAGTTCTCCTGAGGAGGAAGCAGATGCAGAGACAATATGTGATGAACTGATCTGAGACCACATTCTCCATCCCCCTTCTCTGCTGGAGGGAAAGAGAGAGAAAAGTTAGGAGTGAAGCTGAGATGAAGAAGAAGGAAGGAGTAGGGATGAAGGTGTTTTGGGTTATTTCTCATTATCCTACCCTGATTTGATTGGTAATAAATTAAACTAATTCCCCTAAATCAAGTCTGTTTTGCTCATGATAGTAACTGAAGTGAGTGTTGTCTCCCTGCCCTTATCTCAACCCTTGAGACTTTTGTTATGCTTTCTTTCCCCTGTCCAGCTGTGGGGCAACAGAGTACCTTTGGTGAACACCTGGAGTTCAGCTAGGGTCAACACACCACACCCTGGAATCCAGTGACAGGACAGGTGGGAATGGTTCAAAACTGTGTCAGGGGAGCTTCTGACTGAACATTAGGAAGCATTTCCATACCAAGAGTGTGGTCAAACTCTGGAATAGGCCTCCTAGAGAGGTGCCCAAGGCCTCGAGCCTGTCAGTGTTTAAGAGGTATTTGGACAATGCCCTTAACAACTTGCTTTAACTCTTGTTCAGCCCTGAAGTGGTCAGGCTGGACTAGACAGTCATTGTAGTTCCTTTCCAAGTGAATAGGTCTATTCTGACAGATACAATCTCTGCTTCAAAAAACTTAGAAGTGACATAGTCTAAAACTGCAAGAAAAGGAGTGTCTGTGTCACAGAAGCCCAGGACCCCACTTTTAATGAAGCCTATGTCCAGACCTACAAAGGAATATGTGCTATTTTAATGATTTCTCTATTACTGTCTAGCAATTGCTCCTTGATAGCATGCAGCAATAATGGCTTTGCTAATAATTACAGTTCCAATCAGTGAAGATGAAGAAAATAGTTTTACTGCAAAATTTACACTCAAAATCTAATCAGGATTGTCTTTTTAGTTTTTAAATGAAGACCAGGTTCTGGTACACTCATTTAGACTCTTTCCTGTCATTGAACCATCTCTCAAATCCCATTAATTTCTGTTGAANAAAAAAAAACCAAAAAACCCACCAAAACAAACCACTCAACCAAAACCCCACAAATCAAACCAAACCAATTCAGCAACTGACCTGTTACTCCAAAACTATTAAGGGTGACATACAACACATGACATCTCTTGACAACCCCACACCATTCTCTCTTGCTAAATAACATATGCTAAGGAATCTTTGACACTTCTTTTTTTTTTTTTTTTTTTTTNTTTTTCTCTTCATATTTGCAACTTCTGCTCCGAAGAGACTTTGTGGAAATTTGCTCAGCTTGCAGGGAGAAAATGCATGAGTTGATAAAAGCCAAAAATAACTCAGCAGAAGGCTGCCCAATAAGTTAGATTTAGGTTGAGTCATGGAAAAGCCTAGGAGTATTGTCAGCATCTGAGTTATACGGCTTTCTACTTCATTTGGACATGCTTGTGAAACAATCTCATGAAAAGCAGTCACTGACTGTACTGATATTGCTATACATCCTTCAAGAAATTTGGGGACACTTATACTTCCTTTTGGGAATTAATTGTGCTGTATCTTGCAGGAACTGAAAAGGAAATAAAACTGGAAAATAATATCAAACCCTTTTGAATTTCTTCCATCTCACAGTAAGGTACTTTGGGAATAAGGGTGAAGCAGTAAATATTCTAATTTTCTAGTAAGACCTTTTACTCTGACTCATATGCCCTTTCTATGAATGAGAGGGGACTAAAAAATAGAAGATAGATATGATATAGATAGTGAAAGATAGAACTGTAGTAAGCAAAACTATCTGTAATACTGTTTTCAGAAAGGAGTTATTTGTGATTTATTTCTAAATGGAAAGTTGTACTCAGTGTGTTTCTATGAGGGGCTGTTTTCTATCCTGTACTGTTTTCATGTATCTTCTGCAATAAAATATACTTACTAATCCTCCAATCTCAGTGGCCAGAAGAGCCTACAGGTGTGATGGAGAGCAAGAATAAAGATGCAGAGGATCTTGCCAAAATAAATATGATGCTATTTAAAAACAGAGAAGTGCTGTGTTTTGCACTTTGGAGTCATCCCCCAGGAACAGTCTACAGCATACATCTAGGAGTATAAGCATGCACTGAGGGGAATGACTGATCAGGCAGCTACAAAAATCAGTATCTTTGAGCTAGACTGCGTCTTCAACTGCACACAAGGTGACAATGCCCTGATGGTGGGGGGAAAAAAGGAAAGATAAGCTTTCTATTTCTCATTAGGATCTATGATAAATCTTCTATCTACTTCAGATAACTACAGAAATGCTCCTTCCATCATGACAGAACAGTCAGAAGGTGGTAGGCTAATTGTCAAGATTCCAGAAGAAAACTGTGAAAAAAAATCCATTCTCTACAACCAGAGACCTAGAAAACATGAACTTCTAAGAGAAGTTTGAGACAATTGGGGTTTTAACCCTAAAGAGAAAACTCAGGTGTAATGTAACAGTCTTCAGTTATGTAGAGACTGCTGCAAGGAGAAAAAAATTATATTTTCCATGTCTGTGGAAGACAGGACAAGAAGTGATGGACATAAATTCAGGAACAGAAAATTAGGCTGAACAATAGGCACAGGAATGTTGGACAGTTTCATGGTGAAAAGAAGGAAGGCTTGGAATGGATGAGAAGGAGAGGCTATGGTGATATCATATCTGAAGATATTTAAACAACCAGCTGAGGAAAATCTATGCTTATGCTATGAAGAAAGGGTGTGGAGAAGACACTGTCATGTAACTTCCTTTGTGGGAATTGATTTTTCATGGTAAAATAGTAAATTATGGGATACCGAGCATTTCAGCTGGAATTGACCATTCTTACTCCAAAGAGTTTTTAGTAATAAAAAAGAAAATGAAGAGCCAACCTGGGTTTAACAGGGCAAGGCTGTGCAACTGTTGGGTCATTTAGGGCAAATTACAGTTGTGAGAGGTCAACATTGGCTGGCTTTTTCCTGAAAGCTCTGTAGTAGAAAATGGTTTCAAGGGGAAGCTGAGAAGGAAGAAATTAGAAATCCGAAGTACCTATTTAAAATAATTATTCCACAAGTTCTGCCAAGATAGAAATCCCAGGAAAGTCCCCATCCCTGAACCTACAAAGTCAGTCTTTCACCAAATGTATGCAAACAATGCAGGGATCTCAGCACGCTGTAATCTAGGATGAGCATCTATCATAGGCATATTGAAGCTGCGGTTTCCTGAAGAGCTGTGCTGAATTACTGGTTTCTCACAACCAAAAGGGAGAAATTTTGTGGCCATCCATCTCTGGCCTCCACCCCAACCCTGTGCTGGCTCTGCTTTGCAGTGCCACCTCTGAGGGCTGACACAGCAGAAAGCTGCTGGGGTTTATGCTGTGATGGTTTTGAGCAGACTGTTGAGTTAACGAGGTCACGGGAGGAGGTCTGGTGAGTGCCAGCCTCAACACAGGCAGCAAGAGCAGGAAGCCAAGCTGGGAGAATGGGGCAGCTGCTTCAGGACCTCCTTCCAAATCAGTGAGTGATTAGGTTGGCTCAGCAAGTCTTGTGGAAACCGTGGCTTTGCTTCCATGTAGAGAAGCTCTTTTTGCAGCTTGCCAGAAAACCAGAGGAATATTACAAAAAGAAAAGAAAAAAATAGAGGAAAGTCACTAAGAAGGCTTATGTTTTTATAAAATAGTTAATGCAAGGGGAAGAAGAAAAAAAATAGATTGGGAGCTAGCTGGACAGGAAGATGGAAATGTGCCCTTGATTTGACATTTTTTGTTGCACTCCCTGAACTGCATGGTCATGACTTGGCAGCTGTTCAGGCTCCAGCAGGCATTGTACAGGCCCCTGATAGGAGGGGTTTCCTCTGATGAGCTGGCCATTGTGACTTTACAAGAAATTGTACAGTACTTCCTCTCATCCATTAGAAACCACTATTTTCTGAATGAATTTTCTCCTCTTTTGTTTTTAACAGTTTAACCCTTAACCTTTCTGACTCATGTTTTCTATTCTGGTGTAGCGGGCAGCCCAAGGTGAAAATGGGGACAGCCCACACAAATGAGACTCCCCTGCTCACGGTCTGATGGGAAAACCAAGCGTTGCACAGAACAGTGTTTCTGCTGAAGAGCACTTTGCAGGCCTGGGAGTGTGGTATGAGGAAAAAAAAAAGCCCCTCTTGCAAGTCAATTGAGGAACAATCAGGCAGCTATTGAACTTCTGGGTGATTCATCTGTACTCTCCAATTTGTATTAATTGCTAAACTCTAAAGATGTGGTATGGGCAACAAGGGTAAAATGGTATAATTAGGGAAATGACCCTTTCACAATTAGTGGAATGAATTAATCTGAAGATGATAAAGAGAACCAAGTAGTTATTGCAATGGTCAGATATACTGGACTAAAATCAGAGATGGAAATACATCACACATTAGAGTACCTGCTGGGGAAGAAACCCTTCCTGCCTAAGCCAAGCACAGGATGTTGTGAAATACGGAAATACATGTGGCATAGAAAAAGCCAAGTAGGGACAGAAAGGGGATGTTCAAAATTGGAGTTCCCCTTGGGGTCACTAGTGAGCTCTCTGAAATCAGACTGGAAATTAAGGTAACAGTGCCTTAGAAAGGGTCTGCCTTGGATTATGAGAGGCCTTTGAGTATTTCTTTATGTAATCACCATAAAAGTCACAGTATGTGAAAAACACTGGCTTTTACCTTCTCTCATATCTATGTTCAAAAGGGAATAATAAGGAGATATTTCTCACTCACCCATGATAATGGATGGCACTAAGAATTCTGAGCAATGCCTGAAGAGATGGAATCTTCCAAAGACCATCTCAGGAGATACCTGGTCTCAGTAAGCTCCCTGGGGTCCTGTTCTAAGTGGTTTACTGCCAAAAGGATGAATCATTATGTGACAGAAAGGCCAAGGGGATGCTTGACTTCAAATCAGGCTATGGAAACTGTTGTCTTTCTCCAAATATGGAAAACACATTTTTCCATAAAATAAAATGTATTTTTCTAAATAAAAATAAACAAACAAATAAATAAAAGCCCTTATACATTTTCCATATAAAGGTGGAAAATATCTGTAAAGTCTATGACCTCCCTCACTGTTGTTCCGCAAAGCTGATAAAGCTCTGTGTTGATCAGGGTCCTTAGACCAAAGAGATATTTGGTAGGAAGGAGTAATGACTTACTAAAAATATTGTTAGAAACAGGATTAAGACTTTTGAGTGAACTGATGGCTGAATCCAGGCCAGGAGGCTGGTGGATGGATCTGACAGGTAGCAGACAACTCTTTCTGCTAAATCATCCTTTTGCTCTCAGGAAGGGATTAGAGCTTTGAGTCCCTCCCTTTAAAATGTCACACAACAGCCAGGATGAAAAGGCAGCATAAAACCTTTCCTGTAACACCAACAAAACTTTCAAAAGCAATTTGAAATGTGAATTACTGCTACTTCAGCTTGTCAGGCTGATATCACCTTGGTCCCTCTCAGTCCATCCATCTGAGCTGACTTCTTGTCCTTCGTCTCTGGCAAATGATTCATTCCATGCCTGTGAAGTGCCCGCGTCAGGAGGCTCCTCTCCTGGGGCTCATAAAGGTTGCTTCTGTCTAAATCACAACACCTTTGGACTGGGTGGTTGCAGTACCTTCAGAATGATGGGAAGAGAGCAGGAAGCAGAGTATTTTAATTGATGGTATGGAACATATCAACATATTTCAAGCAAATCAAATACCTTTACAGATTTTTTTTTGTTTCCTGTCTTAAAATATTTTTGGTTATGTTTGTGATCTAATTTTGCCTTTTGTTTTGTTTCTCTTCCCTATTTGGCTGCTGTCACTTTTCAGTGAGGCCCCACCTGTCTAATTACAAGGCCTAAAATTTCACCCTCTTTTAGATTATATTCTTCAAAGGAGGAGAAGATAGACCACAAAAAGTATGGACATTTCTATTAGCACATTAAGTCCTTCAGCTGCTACTGTGGTTTTAATTTTGAGCAGTGCTATATACACTTTAGTCAGTGAAGTGGAGCTATCATTTATCAGAAGGGAAAAAAAAATCCTGAAAAGAAGAATCTTTTCACTCAGTTCTGTCTTTGACATGTGTATTTGAGTCATAGCTTGTCAGAGTGATGAACAAGGTACAGTCAAGTCATTTTCTCTTCACAGAGCATCTTTCCTCTATGAGTTTCAGAGGTCTTCACCAATTGTCCTTCAGTCACTAAGTAGATGGTCAAGTTGTGCTCCATTGCTGGTTCAGTGCTTCTGCAAAATCAAGTGGACTCAGGGTGCCAGTGAATAAAAATGTCTGGGGAAGGGAGAGCACAGGCCAGTCAATCAGTAACGTTTGAATGCTCACATGCTGTGTAGCATGATCTGGAAATGTGCCAAACTGCACTAGCTCGAGTGATGCCTGGGGGATAGCATATGCTCCAGGTTTTCCAATAGGCAGCACAGACAAGACTGACCTGGATTTGTCCCCTTGTATGGTAGAATTTGCACCTGCAAACCCTAATGTTGCACTGAAGGAAGTTGACACACATTCTTTGTTTCGCTTTATGAAAATGTTACACTAGTTCACAGAACTTGAAAAAACCCCATACCTAAAATGACATTTACATTTGAGGGCTACACAGGGCAAAGTTCTGTATAGTTCAGCTGTGGCCACTGTGCTGCTTGGCCACACAATGACAGAATGTTCCTTGCTCATCTTTTGTTTAACAAATAAATAGCCAGAGAAGTGCAGCGTTATGCCTCATTATTACCACTTTGTACAACTCCATAGGTGCAAAAGGAAAGGTTTTAAAATCCATCTATATATGACTATTGCCTCCTTGTAAGGTAGTCCCCTGTTGCCTTCAAGTACTTTCATTGCTGTGCTGTGCTAGATGGAAAAGCACCTGGCCGTGCAATGATACCCCACTGGCCTAACTGAAGTTGCTCCTGGTTAACAGGACTCCATGGGAAATGAGACTTCAATCCCCATGATTCAGGTCAAGATGAAAATTAATAGAACTTAATGGAATATACTGCTTAGGCTTCTCTCAGTGGGAGAAAGTACAGGTTCTTTTCATCCAAGCAAGTAGCTCTTACACAGCAGTAAAGTGGACTCTAGTAAGACTATGGATGTGGAACTGGATACAAAAGGTTTGAGAGCCAGACATTGGCTACACCTCTTTTGAGATAGTTTGCAGACAGCAAGGAGGCAAAGTTTTGTTTCAGTAAATTAGATGAATCCCTGGAAAGTCAGAAGATAGCCTGGTTTGCATACAGCTGGTAAATACTCATCTGTAGCTCCACGGTGTGCAGTCTCGCACACCTGGATTTGTGGAGAAGGGCTCTGGCTGCCATGTCCAGCTCTGTTTAGCACAGGTATGATATGGGAAAGTACTTTGACCCAAGAAATGCAGGAGGGTCTTGTACTTTGTGTCTTCTTGTCACTCCTTTTTCTTCTCCAGCTTCTGAGTTCTGCTATACTACAAGCAAGGACCACTCCTATTCCACAGTGAGGAAAGTGCTTTGGGAGAACTGTGTCCAGCACTGCAGAACAGGAAAGGGAAATCACAAAGGGCAGGAACCAGCAAACATGAAGGTTCAATGTATTTGAATGATTTGATTTGATGCAGGAACTGGGAGGAAACAGAAAGTAGAGAAGAAAGCAAGTAAGTTTCCCTTTTAAAGTCATTGCCACTTAATTGACAGGGCTGCTAGCTGCAATAATGTGGTGTATGTGCTACTGTTACCAAGGGCTGTTATGCTACCAGCACAACAACAACAACAAAAAACACTAAAAAGAGGGTCCATAGTATAAACTTGATTGAGTGAGGAAAACAAAAATAACCCCTTAACTGTGCAGTTTTGGGCAGGAAAATTGCATTCCATTTTTTGTTTTTTTAAAAAAGATGATTTGAATGAGAAACAGTAAGTTGTGTCTTTGTTTTTGTTTTTTTTTTCTGCTTTGTATCATTTTAAGGGCACTTAAATAATTTCTTTCTTTGCCAGGTTTTACTTTATTAAACAGTGGGATTGTGAACTTCAGTTTCCTCTTTGCTTTTGTTGACTTTGTTTGGGGTGTATTTGGTTTTCTGCATGATTTTCTTTGTGTGTCATTGCATAATATCTTGGCTATTTTGGAAAAGTCAGATTATGAGCCTGGGTGCTGGTTGCTTGTTTGCCACCATGTCTACTTGTGCCAGAAAAACTTGTTTTGAAGGTCACAAAATAGTATACCTCACTTGAATAATGATTAATTAAAAAAAAAATAGTTAAGCATCTCCTCTGTTTTGGGTAATTGCATCCTTACAATAACAGCTAACACCTTAATGAAGGAGCTGAGCTTTTAAAAGAGATTTCATTCTCTCCAGGGTATAAAATGGCCATTTGCAGTAAGTAGCTGCTGAATAACATTTAGTGTTTTACTGAATTTCCCTGTTTTCCTTGGAAATACATGCTTCCCTTTTGCTCAGGGCTGTGTAGGATATTCTCTCATACACATGTATCCCTATTCACAACAAAGAATAGCACCTATGAATCTTCCAGCTCTCAGCCTGTGAGCTCAGACCATAAAACATCCTTCTCAGAACACGAGGGGTTAAGCCCTGGCCATAACTAATAAGAGATATAGGATGACTCTGTGTTGAGGGCACAAACCAGATTCAGTTCCCTCGTCTGATATGGTCTCTGAATGAAATTATCAACTGCTGTCAAAAAAAAAAAAAAAAAACACAAA
>WEIU01007086.1:10312-59302 GCA_013389925.1 Aegithalos caudatus | reverse complement strand
GCAAATCCATTCCTTCTTTCCTTAACTCTCCTTTCTGCACCTGGGGCTTTCCTTGTCTTTACATGCTTTGGTGCTCAGCTGATGATTGGTTCAGCCAGTTCAATTCACACAGGAAAATATTCACACTTTTCCCATGCTAGTTGTCTGCTAGGCTTGTGAGATGAATTGAATTCAGGAAACAGTCTGATGATCGTCAAATCTGGCAAAGGAGAGGAAGATGGTTTTGAGAGAGAGAAGAGCAAGATCTATAGCATATAGCTTCCTCCTCTGTATTTGAATGGAAGTCACTTCTCCTTCTCTGAATGAATAAAATGTGGAATAACCTTTCTTTTCTTCCTCTTAGGGTGGTTGTGTAACAACATTAAAGAATGCCAGACTGCAGAAGTGAAGGGGAAATGGATGCAAGGATTTGCTTTATGTCTGTCCTTTATTAACTATTAATAAAAACTTTATTATATCCTTTGGTGTTTTTCAAAAGTCTTTTAATAATGTTTATCTATGGAGGTTTGTTTTATCTTAACATTTCTAATAGATGAACTCACAGTTTTGCTGGAAAGAAACAGGTAGAAAATAGAAAGCTGTAACTCTGTGTTGCTTGAATCCATGTATTTAAGTTTAACATCCTTTCCATTGCCTTTAACTTATGGTGATGGATTTTTTTTTTCCATTTTGATCCCTGTTTCTGTAGGTTTTGAACAAAAATATCTCCTCCTTGGTTCCAGATTGATGCCATTTGACTGTGAAGCTTTCAATCAATTCTTTCAAGGGTGCTGCTGGTTGTGGACTGACAGATAATTTTAAAGCAACCAGACTAACAAAGTTATGCAGGGACAAGCAGAGACCGTCAGAAGTCCCTGCAGGAACTGACAGAGCTTCTCTATGTTAAATAAGGTTGCAAAACTTCCCCAAAAAACAGCCTGCACTGAACAGATTAGCCAGGATACTGTCTGTGGAGCATTTAAAATGCTAAATAGTGAATCTCAGACTATAATTCATCTCCATACTCAGATGACTTAAGCTCTACTAATGGTGACTGTGTTACAACATGCATTTGAAAGGGTGAAATAGACTTAAAAGACTAAATTCTGTAGTTGGTTGCACTAGGTATCTCTTTTGGTGCAATGAGGCCGCAGTTGTGTAAACAGAGTCTGGCTGTCACAGAATCACAGAATATGCTGAGTTGGGAGGGATTTACAAGGACCACTGAGTCCAAATCCTGGCCCTGCCCAGCACCATCCCCAAGATGCACACCCTGTGCCTGAGACCATTGTCCAAACACTTCTTGAACTCTGTCAGGCTTGGTGCTGTGACCACTTCCCTGGGGAGCCTGTTCTTGTGCGAAATCACCCTCTGGGAGTCATCTTTCGATGATGTCTCCCCTCAGTCTCCTCCAGGCTGAACAGACCAAGTGACCTCAGCCACTCCTCATATCACTTCCCCTCAAGGCCCTTCACCATCTTTGTTGCCCTCCTTTGGACACTCTCTAACACTTAATGTCTTTCTCACATTGTGTCACCCAAAACTGCACACAGGACTGCAGGTGAGGCTGTCCCAGAGCAGAGCAGAGCAGGACAATCCCCTCCCTTGCCCAGCTGGTGATGCTGTCCCTGATGTCCCCCAGGACAGGGCTGGCCCTCCTGGCTCTCAGGGCACTGCTGGCTCCTGTTCAGCTGTTCAAAGACCAGGACCCCCAGGTCCCTTTCCATGGCTCTGCTTTCCAGCCTCTCATTCCCCAGCCTGTCTGTAGATCCAGGATTGCCCCATCCCAGGTGCAGAATCCAGAACTTTCCCTGGTTGAACTTTATATGGTTGGTGGTTGCTCAGTCCTCTGATTTGTGAGGTGTCTCTGCAGGGCCTCTGTGCCTTCGAGGGAGTCAACAGCTCCCCCCAGTTTTGTATAATCTGTGAACTTGCTCAGAATCCATTCCAGTCCTGTGTTCAGGTCATTAATGAAGATATTGAAGAGCACAGGGCCAAGGATGGAGCCCTGTGGAACCCCACTACAGCTCCCCAGTCTGATGTCACCCATTCACCACAACCCTTTGTGCCCCACCCATGAGCCAGCTGCTCACTCCTCTCAGGATGTGTTTATCCAGTTGTGTACTGGACATTTTGTCCAGAGGATCCTATGAGAGACAGTATGGAAAGCTCTTCTAAAATCCATAAAGATAACATCAGCTGGCTTCCTTTGATCAGCTGAGTTACCTTGTCATAATAGGAAATCAGGCTTGATAAGCAGGACTTTCCTTTCATAAAGCTTGCTGAATGGTGTGTGCAGTCATCCAGAGCTGGATGAGCTGCTGTGCCTGGGTGCACCAGGTCCTGGACAGTACGTGTGCTTCTGGTCACTCCACTGGGCAAGAGCTACAGCTTGCATAAAGCTTTTGGGTTGCACAGAGGATGCCATTGTCCAGAACTGGGTATCTGACAAGATAAACTCTCTTCAGGAGTCTTGCATCTGGTATTTGATTCCTCATTTGGAAAGTACTGACAGCTTTTACCTTCTCTTCACAAACCATAAAAAAACAACAACCCTGAGTCTGTGCAGAACTGCTTCCATGACACAGAAGAAAAAGGAATGCCCTGAAACACCTTCCATAGTGCAGTGCCTGTTATCTCTGACTCAGTGGAAAGGTAGCTGGTCAAATCCTGTGGAACTGAGCTTTGTTTCACGGCTGGTTGGTTGACTCATGGCATGGACTTCAGCAGAACTCCATTAGTAGGAAAGCAGTAAATCAGCCAAGAAACAAACCCTATGGCTCAGAGCTGTCCTGTGCTCTCCCCTCCAGAGGCAGTAGGTCAATCTGTCATCTAAGATGCCCTGTTACCACAATCTCTGAGCTAACTCACAGGGTTCCTGCAGAGTAAGGAAATCCTACTAGTCTCTGGTATCGATGAGGAACCAACATCTTGGCTTCTAATCATGCAGAGAAACACACTGTGAAACTTTCACAGCTGTCTGCTACGCTGATTTGTTAAGCTGGTAAATGCCCTTAAATATATTCTTCCCCATGTAGGAAATGGGGTCACAAGCTTTTCCTTCCTCACAGCCTCTCAGTCTGTGACTGAAGACAGGGCTGAGCCCAAGGCAGCGGGGTCACAGGGGAGGTGAAGTGAACATACAGGAACCAAGCTGAAGATGCCTGGTCAGAAAACAACAGTATTACAACTTCAGGGTAGTATTATTGATACATATGATTGGCAAACATATTCAAGAAGTCTCAGGTTTTTCCTCAGCTTTATTATTCCGATTTTTTTTTAAACTTTGATCATGTCCAGCAATGGAGTGCTTAGCTCTCAATGCTCAGGTTTCAGATGCTCTAGTGTGTGTTTGTGGAGCAAGGTGAAGGTACAATTAAGTCCTTGTTGTCCATGAGTAATTTCTAGTGTCCATGTGACACACTTTCCTGCATGGAGCTCCCTGTCTTAGCTCTGCAGCATGTGCAGAGTGTGGTGCTGCCCTTGAGTACAGGACATGCACTCAAGCAAGCCCTGAATGCTCACTGCACCCAGCACGTGTGCACGAGGGATGAATGAAGTCATGGTTTGGTCCCACCTATACTCTAGGTTATTCAGGGCTCTGGTCTCCAGCATACAGATGCCAATTCCAAGGACTTAACTGTCAGATACTGAAAACCCAGCTCACAATGCATCACATCCTGCCAAAAAATCAGAGCCCTCTAAGCCTTCCTGTTGGTGCATAGTTGGCTTTCTGCTTGCTCACATTACACAACACATCACTGAAACAAAGACAGTGCAAACATGAAAAAATGTGTCGGAAAAACTGGCAGCAACACAAGTATAGGTCAAAGTTATCTACCTCCTGCCTAACCCAGAAATCAGGAGTGGAGTGTGGGAAAGAGCAAAACCATGGATTTTTTTCTTCAAAAGGTTTCAGTTCTTTTGCTGGAACATATCCAGTAAAGGAGTTTTTGGCATTCAAAGTGTATTTTACAGGTGTGGGCATTTGTGTGAGCCTGTGGAGTAGAGGGAACAGGCATTCTCAGTGAGGGTGGCTATGGAACAAGACTTCCATTTCACAAAATGAATCCAAAACACAGAGGATTTGGGGGAGTTATTTCCCTTCATATACAACAAGTTATTGATTTCTGGTTAGGGCCATTCAGGAATTCACAACTGAGCAATCACAGGTTCAGCCTGCTTTTCTTTCTTTATGTTGGCCACATAATTCAGTCTAAATTAACCTGGCTTTCCAAAATTTATGCAAAGAAATTGTCTCTGTTTGTGTGCAAGCCCTCCTGTCTGTGGCTTCATAGGATGGGATTTGTGTTCAGGTGTTTGTCAGAGTTTTAAATCCCCTGCCCCCTGCCTGAAGATGGAAGAAATTAAGGTGTTATTTATACAGGCCATAATATTGCAGCTGTTATTCCATGACAAAAATTCTAAGCCACCTCTCCTTTTTTCAAATCAGTTTTATGTTATGGTGAGGTTGTTCATAAAATCAAATTTTGGGTTATGGGAACATTTCTTTTTACAGGTCAATGTAGGCACTTTTTATCACCAGCAGAGGAGATGGGCAGCCCCCAGCTCAGACTGCCCTGCAGCTCTGTCCCTCTGCCAGGGTGAAGCTCACTGCTTCTGTTGACTACAGGACATCTAGGGAAAATCCAGTCCTTGGATCATACACAGTACCACCCCTTGCCTCCATTCACACCGGAGCTGCAATCTGTTTCTTCTAATTGATCTGTTTGCAATCCCATTGAGGCTACAGTAGCTACATTTGGCTACATAAGAATTACTTTTAGTGTTGCATAGAATATAGTACACACATTTTGGGAGGTGGGGAGATGAAGGCACAGGTATATCACCCATCCTTCTACTGGGCATATTCTTTTCCACCCTCCTCACTTTTCCTGGAGGAGACACAGAGCCAACACCTGTCTCTCTCAACAGAATTCATTGCTCCGTAAGGCTGAAGTTGTTTTCACCCTTTCTCCATAGAACTTCTCCACATTTAAATGTAATAGCAACCTCTTCATTCAGATCTTTTCCTTCTGAGGACTGATGGCAATAAACCCATAGGAATAATAATCCCAAATTCATATACATAATTTTTTCTTATGTTTTCCTCCTACGATATGAATGTGCCTCTATAAGTCATTATTGCTTTCTCTCAAAGTACAGAGTGTGAAATTAAGGTGAATGGGAGAGATTAGTTCTCTATACATTGGTCAAAAGGATTTGCTTGTAGCACAGAGTGTGTGCTAGGGCATCAACCAAATTCCGGACATTCTGCTGCTGACTTCATCAGGAAACGTGACCCTTCCTCTCACACGTGGTTATCTTGCTGCATAGAGAGCATCTGGAAAAGCAGAACAACAAAAATGTAATTCTGTTCACTGAACATTACCATCCCTTAGGAATTAAGGGAAAGTATCTATAGAGAAGAATTATAGTCTTGTGGTTGAGACACGAGTCTCTGACTCAGGAAATGGGTAGAGTATCCTACCACAAGCTTCTAATGTGACTGATGCTGCATAAACTCTCCTGCTTCTGTTTCCCTGCATCAGTAACATGGGATTAGTGCACTCCTAGTATTGTTTTCTCTTAATTCTCCCTAGAAACTCTTTGATGCTTAGTCTTCTAAGATTTAGACTCCTGGAGCATTAGTAACAGGCTGAAGGAAGAGTTAGAATCCTTGATTAACTTTCCATGGGGTTTTCTCCAAAATGTATTTTTCACATATTCATGATCAATGTTTGTGGTATAAGCACAACATAGACAAGGAAACTTTCTTATATCATGCAGTGATTTAAATAAAAGTCAATTCTGCAGTTCTTCAGCTGGCTGAACCTAGTTAATCTTTAATAATACAAGTTTTCGTATTAATTTGTGGAGGGATTTTAAGTACCTGACTTATGAGTACTTTGAAAAATGTCCCTCTTTCTTAGTTATCAGTAAAAGCTTGAATGGCTCTTGAGCCTTACAGCTCCTCCTCTGGGTGAAAACATTTTTAGTAAAGAATGGAACTCAGGGATCCCCTGCTTTGCAAAGCCTGAGAATTGGCATGAAACTGGCATGAACTGATAGGGAAACAATGCAAATATTTCTGGAAATGCTTTCTCAAAGAATTTTACCTTCAATGAATCAGTGCTTTTGGCAATAACAAGGCTAGCCTTGCAAGTTAATTTTGAGGTGTTCCCAAGCTTTCGGCATGTCTCCGTTCCCAGCCTTTCTTCAAGATCAATGTCTCAGACCTTCATGGTTGATCCATTACTCATATTTGACTTTTTTGTTTGATTGAATAAACAAGCTTTTTCTACCTGATTTGGAAGCCCTGGTGGTCAGGGTCTCTGCATTCTCATACACTTGAGAGCTGTAAAGATGATTCAGTAAATCCATCCTCTCTCCACTACCACAGCAAAAGCTTCTTTGACCACAAATATGAAGGATAAGGTAGAAGAGATTCCTCTGTAATGCCTTTGACCACAGTGAGCAAAAAGGAAATCCTTTTGTTAGAAGAGTAAGTCCTGAGTATTTATCTTGCTATGTACTTTAAGGAATGAAGTGCATTGAGCTTTCCACTGTCATTCTCAATGTGTGTGAAAGGTCAGCTTTGTACCCCTTCCTGCTCTCTTTCTTGTTACACATTAAACCCTCATGTCTTTTTTGCTCTGAGTCACTCATGCCTTCAGTGTGAGATGGTTTTGAGGCAAAGAAACCATCCATTTCACTCATCATTTACACTTCACTGTTTTACAAGCGCTGGAACATGATGACTCAAAGTTAAACCAATTTCAGGATCTCTGCCTCCAGTATCTTTGGAAATTTGAGGGTAATGTGCTTTAGAGTCCAGTAGTCTCTACTCTCTCCACACCCAATGCATGTTTCCTGACTCAAATGTGGTCTGAGTGACTTACGACATTTCTTGTTCCCTCTCATTTTAAGAATCAACAGTTTTCTCCCTCCATATCTCTTCTTTCTCTCCTTCTCTCTTTCTCTCTTTCTCTCTTTCTCTCTTTCTCTTTCTCTTTCTCTCTTTCTCTCTTTCTCTCTTTCTCTTTCTCTTTCTCTCTTTCTCTGCTTTAGAGTCCAGTAGTCTCTACTCTCTCCACACCCAATGCATGTTTCCTGACTCAAATGTGGTCTGAGTGACTTATGACATTTCTTGTTCCCTCTCATTTTAAGAATCAACAGTTTTCTCCCTCCATATCTCTTCTTTCTCTCCTTCTCTCTTTCTCTCTTTCTCTCTCTCTTTCTCTCTTTCTCTCTCTCTTTCTCTCTTTCTCTCTCTCTTTCTCTCTTTCTCTCTCTCTTTCTCTCTTTCTCTCTCTCTTTCTCTCTTTCTCTCTCTCTTTCTCTCTTTCTCTCTCTCTTTCTCTCTTTCTCTCTCTCTTTCTCTCTTTCTCTCTCTCTTTCTCTCTTTCTCTTTCTCTTTCTCTCTTTCTCTGCTTTAGAGTCCAGTAGTCTCTACTCTCTCCACACCCAATGCATGTTTCCTGACTTAAATGTGGTCTGAGTGACTTACGACATTTCTTGTTCCCTCTCATTTTAAGAATCAACAGTTTTCTCCCTCTATATCTCTTCTTTCTGCATAATCCTTAGGTCTCTTGCAATAACCATATTTAATTTACCTGAGCCTTATGAAAAGTCTTTTTGAGGTCAATGGAAATATGCCCACAGTATTCAGCAGACTGTGTGAACCAGGCACACACTAGAATTGACTGGAAACCTTCCAAGGAAGTGGTGGAGGATTTGGGTGGGTTTTTGTTTGTTAGGTTTTGTTTTGTTTTGTTTTTTTTTTCCCTTTCCATAAAGAATGTGATGATTCATTATGGCTAAAACTTGTCCATAACTTTCATTGGGAAACAGCATGTTCCCCTAGCCCAATCAAACTTCCTGCTCGACTCACTTCAAAACAGAATGTAACCCTGATTTTTTTCTGTCTTGGATGTATACTCAAACCATGAGACTCTTCTGAGATGCATCTTCCTCAGGTCTCTTTTCAGTTTTCCAACTTCCAAAAATCAACATTTGTTGCTCTAGAGAAATTATTAAATTGTTAGAACTCTAATTTGTAATGGATGAGAGTGAAAGTTCCTGCTCTGAACTAGGTGAAGTAAGACCATGAACATAGACTGTGAACATCACAGGGAGATGTTCTCACACTGAAATGCTGTGGAATAATTTACTATTTTACCTATGCATGAAAATATTGTAAGTCCCCTGTGTCTCACTGCAGAGCAGGAAAACTTACAAAAGCACACCTATTTGCATGGGTTGAAATCTTCCTCTGTTATCCTGGTCCTTGTCTGGTGCAATCCATTCTGCTAAAAAAAAATGTCTACACAAGCACTGGGAAGAAATAAGTAAATAATATTTTAAAATTAACTTCCCCTTCAGTGAGGAAGTGTCCCAAAACTTTCTGGTGGAAGCATGGCTTCAGTCATTGCAAATAAATAACTTTTGAAATATCAGAGAATATGCTGAATCACATTAACATCAACTGTATATGTAGCTGTATCTCTATAATGTATCCAGCTCTGCAGTTCCAAGAACTGCATCCAAAAATTCAAGCAAGCTTTAGAAGACAAAGGCCACAGCAGAGTGACATGCATCCCTGTTCATGTCTGGTACTGCAATTTGCATGTGCAGTAGAAAGAATTTCTGTGCTTGATGAGACCTATTTATGCAACTTTCCAAATGTTTTGAACAACATCAAACATTAAAAGGCATTAAACTTTTTCTTGAAAAATATCTTCACCACCATTAAATAAAAAGTTAAAAATCTCTAATGATATTTTACCTGATCTTTTACAAAGATCATTTATGTAGATGGTAACCCGTGCATAATTTTTCCCCTTTGCTCAGAAAAGAGTGCTGAAGGATTTTAGTATTTCACACTTTAATGACATTATAGTTCTTCTGAAAGAAGCATAATAGATATAACTACACTGGAATATCACCTAGCATTTTCCAGCTAATTTTCTAGTATATAACCCCTCTGTCTACCACCCCATATATGATCAAGGTCTGATCTTCCCTGTCTCTTAAATACTGGTTTTTGGTCCAGCTTCAACCTCATTAAACTTTCATCTTCCAACGTCTTTGTGCTTTGTTTTTTAAGGGGGACTACAGGAGGAAACATCCTGGAATTTTTGTCAGATTCCCCCCCCCGTCCCCCTCCCAGATTTCATCTTTTAATTGAGCTCTCTTGCTTTAGTTTGATTATTTTCCAGCCTTCGGTTTCTTCTCGATAAGAACCACTTTGGGCATGTGCTATCATAATTACAAATTGCTCTCTACGGGCAGACAGTGGTCATCAGAAAGTCCTGCCTCTGTCCTCACCAAAACTGGGGTTTAGCCTGTGCAGCAGACCACCACAATTCCCATGTCCCCCAGCTAAGCTTTGGGTTAGAACTGGAAAAACTAGTAGAGTGTAGTTTCAGGACAAGGGTTATTTCTTACCGAAAAAGGGATGTGTCTCAGTACTGACATCTACTGCACACTGACAAATTTGTTGAAACTTATGTGAAAATACCACCTTCCCAGCAGTGCCCACAGCATGGGGTGTAACTGGGTCACAGCAAGGCTCAGGGGTAGGGTGCAGAGGGGCACCATCCCCCATTACATAAGCAAACATCCTACAAACAAATGATGAAGGAAGGAGAGTGGGAAAAGGAAGTCATGGCGTGACCTCTTACTTCTTGAGTGATGCTTATCACTGAGCATCAGGTGGGTGGTGGCCTCATAATTGGAGTAAGTGCTGGTCGTTGTTGTTGTTGTAGTGCAATCTGCCAAAGAGCAACCTGGAACAATAAATCCCATGACACGTGCTGTATAAAGACACAGAGAAATATTTTCCATCTCCAGCCTCAGTTTTTTAGGGCAGTTGTGTAATTCACCTTTTTTTGGCATGGAACCAGCCTAGAAGCAATTAATAGGTTGGAGAACCTTGGTACATTCACGGGTGGAGGGGGAAAATTGGTCATAGCAATAAACTTTAAATAATACCCTCCAAAATGGACGTCATGCTGCCTACTTATCTTCTCACCCCAAACCACATCACATGCATTCACGTGAGTGTCAGAAGTGAAAGTGGCTATAAACAGCGTAATTTCTCCAGGCAGGTTCACCTGAGGTGTTTAGGCCTCATGCTAGTGGACTCCAGTAAAATTCAGTAGTATCTGAAAAATAACGGTGTGATAAATCTGGTGCAAGAGAGAGAAGAATTAGGCCATTGGAGGTCTGAACATTCAAATTATGTTAAAGCTTACACTCACATCTTAATGACAGGAAACAGAGTGTGTAGGTACTTCTGTGGTTCAGGAAGTACAAAACTCAGAAAAAGTAGTAGAAAATAGATACAGGAAGGTGAACTTGAGTGGGTTCAAAGCATGTTGGTAGAAAACAGAACATTTATTTTTTACCACTGTTTTTGCTAAATGAGCAGTGGGGAGGGGAGGATGGGACATGATGGGGGAGGGACACCAGTCTTGTTAAATCTCTTGTTTTTCTTAATTTAAAACACGGGGATCTCCTTATAATGCTGGTTGATTTTCCAGTGCTGAAGACGTCAGTCCCTGCCAAGACTCATCAGTGTGACTGATGCTGTGACTGTTGCTTGACTATTTGGGGACACTGAAATTCTGTCTGTTTACTGGAAATAAATAGGTATGGAAGAAACAGAAAAAAGCAACCTGTGGGCTTTCAATATTGCACCCACAAACTCCTAAAAACATACCACTACTTAAGAAAATGAACTGGTTTTCCATAAGAAGTAAACATCTACTTTATAAGAGAAGTGACATGGTCAAAGAAATATTGATTTATTAACTCCTTATTTTCATGTGTTTTTATTATGCCACCAGAAATATCTTTGGAGTGATAGTGCTTAGGCATGCTGCCAACCTCAAGCTGACTTTTGTTTCTGCAGCTGGTTTTGTGATATTTTGTTGGATATTTACATGTACCTAAGAGGACAAGATTTCAAGGAGGTAGAACTGCTTTCTAAAAAAAATACCAGGAACATATATTTTGAAAGAAGTACATGTTTTTTATAAAAATATGATTTTCAATAATTTCTTTGTGGAAAACAAATATGAACGGTATATAGCTGAGTAAAAACTTCAGTTTTTCAAATGTTTTAAGTAGCGTGGATTTTTTGGTTAAGTCTAACTTTCAGATATTGGTCTGTAGGATATATGCTAATACACTTTTTAGAACAATGTGTCCTAATCTTGCCATGAACATGCAACCACTCGTGTGATAAAATAATATAGATTTTCTTTAAAGTCCTACAATAGAATTTAACCGAGAAGTTTATCTCTGCTATGGAGCTTAATGAGAAAATTCATAAAATGTGGAGATGTGTTATAATTCTCTATTACAGTCCCTTAGATTTTTACATAATTTTACCAGGGACTGTTTTACTTCTTGTTTTAACTGTTTATTTAACTATAGTTAAAATTTATTGTACTTCTCTGTAAGGTGGATCATTTGACATTTCAGCATTAACATCAAAAGCCTTGCAGGGAAATTCACTGATGCAAATTTACCATTTTCAGGAAATTTCAACCAACCAACCAATGAGTTTCAATTATACACTTGAGTTAATTAGACCTGGTATTTTACCTTGGTTTTGACACAAGAATGTCTTATTTTTCTGAATATGAAACTCTAAAGAAGCTATATAAATGTGACCCAATGCAAATCAAAAGAATGTTTTCATTACATTCTGTGAAATGAAACTGCTGAGTTTCACATCTCTTTAGATTTTAAGCTACTAAAATGGGGATTTTCCTGAGCAGGTAATGAAGAAAACTTAATATTTCAGCTTCTGTAAGTCTGTCACTTATCAAGACTCAAAACTCGTGTTTATTTGGCAGTGATGTTAGGACAAAAACTGGGAGAACTCTTATAGAATGGAAAAATCACAAAAAATCTTAGGGAAAATGGTCCTTTTCTCTCTCAGATCAGATATAGCCAGAATGTCCTGTGCTTTAACAGCAGCCTATGCCCTGGAAACTCTTCTTTAGTGTTATGCCTTCTGTAGTGTTTGGTCTTCAACGAGTATTTGGAATAAACTTCACTTGACTGAAAATGTTCCAGTGTCTTTTAATGGCACAATGAGGAATGTTCATATCACTGACTTTTGGAATTTAATTATGTTATTTGGGTACTCTCTTTATATTTGAGGAGCACAAGGTATAAGTAAAGGATGAGTGAATCTGTCAGGATTGTCCAAGTTGTGGCAAAGGCAGTTCTCCCAGGACATCACTACCTACCTTGAACTCAGGACCTTCTTTCTCCTCAAATTGCTATTTTTCCTGGAATTCTTAGCCACTAGGCATGACCATTAAGTCGTAGTTAAAAGCAAGTCAAATTCCTGTTTAAAACCTGACTAATTCTCATTAAAAAAATCAGAAATTCTCTGTCAATTCTAATATATCAATATTTTTGTCCAAATCAGGACACAAGGACAATGGAAATGGAATGAATTATGGTGCAATGTTACTTCAGCACCACTTACACATTTACATAAAAGCTTTCTTGGAGGGGATGCTGGAAATCACCTGTCCAAACTTCTTCTTGAAGTAGGAATGTCACCAGCAGCAGAGCAGGTCAGCGGTGGCTTTGTATCTAAGACCAGTGTTACTGCTGAACAATGCTGTTCAAAATTAAAATGGTGAGGAACATCAGTCTTAACACAGATGAACTAAAAAAGTTTGGTCAAGGAAACATTAAAAAATAAATCAGATAAACAACTAACATACTGAAAGTCAGCAAACAGTCAAGGACAAAGGACTATTACTCAGGAACATTTATTTAATTGATCACCATGATAATCTGCTATTTTTTATATACAGTAAAATATGGGAAACTTCCTTGGATGGACATGAAGGCTTGCAGGGCCTGGTTGGGCTGGATAGCTCAAGTTTACCTCCCTTTACACTTCTACTTGCTAGCTGGACTGTGGTGTCCCACACTTTCCCATGCAGAGCTGTTTCAGATCCTTGTCACAGAATGTGAGAAGTGAAAACCCCGTCACCTGACCCAAATACCTTGTGTGAGTCCTTCAGGTTGAGTACATGATGACACTTGGCTGTGGTATGTGTGTAAGAGCAGCCCTCCCCTTGTCCTTCCCTTCACTTCCCCACTCCCCCTTCCATGATATATTAGTCATCAAATCATGAGTGAGAGGTATTTCCAACTCGTGGTGCTTCAGTCATCTAGCACCAAGGGAAATGCAGAAATAATTCCAGTTTGCAGCACCTGTTGCTTCAAAACCACATTGCAAATTGAATAGTATTCTCTCCCTCTCTCTCTCTTTGTCTTTTTTTGGACAAGGTTACAAACTAATGAGTGCAAGACTGCCAGCAAAAGTGCTGACACAATCTTCACATTTCATGGACTAATGAGGTAGAAAATAATTGTTTGATGACATAAATTAATTAGTAGTCACCAAATTTTGAAAACAGACACTGTATATTCCTGTGATTTAATCAGGCCAGGGTGACCTCTAAGCATTTATTTTTTGAAATTAGGGGATGAAGAACACGGGAAAGCCAAAACACTGGCAGAACTTCGATGCAATTTTTCCATTAGTGTAATTGGCTGAGTTTATCAGGGCAGGCTGAGAAGGAGCTGACAGACTGAGCTACCTCTCTGCATGCAGCCAGCTCTTCATCCTGCAGAGCCCACCGTGTTGCACCAGAAGCTGCAGCTTCTCTGTGGCAGAGAGGGAGCTGCATATCACCTTTTGTGTCACCCCAGCAGTGTCACTGTGCAGCTGAGTCTGCAAACACATCTGTGATGTTTGGATAGGGACAGCTCGGGCTGCAGCTCTGACTCTGCTGTGGAAGAAATGAGTAGAGGCAAGGACAGCACAAGGACCTGCAGGAAGCCTAGACCCCAGATATTTATGTTCCTGTCCTCAGGTCACTTACGATGTATCTACTATAGTTATTTGCCATCTGGGAGAGGAAACAGAATATTGCTTGCCCTAGAGGGATATAACAGAGATAAAATTCATAATAACAAGTCCAAGTAATTGCTTAGGTACCTAGGAACAGCTTTGGAATTGAGAACGTCGTACAAAAATCTTTACCTTGATCAAAATTCACAGTCAGCTTCCACACTTTCAGGTTTCCCTAATGACCTATTTTACTGCATGTACAATGCATTCCTGCCAGTGCAAGTCAGATACAACTCACTGGTAACAGAGGATGATTTCAGCCTTGTGCAATTTATAATTTTCTGTAGCAGGCTGAGTTTGAATCCTGTAGCTGCCACCTGGTTGTTTTTCTGTATTTGGGGATGAATGCTCTACTCACATCTAAAGCTGGCTGAAGTATCTCTGTGTTATATACATAATTTTCCTCAGCTACAGACACAGAATATTCATGTGGGGAAAAGGTAGAGAAGGACCAGTGAGCTGGAGTGCATGCTCAGTCCCAGAAAAAAATTCAGATGGAAGCTTCTTGTAGGGAAAAGTTTGGAACATAATTTCTTTGCATGTGGGTGTAACCCTTCTATTATGACTCCACGATGGACTGAGAGTTCCTGTGAGAATGAATAAGAAAGAGCTATGTTTGAAGTGCCAGGTTTAGTGGAGACTGCATTCACCTGGTAGAGTTTTTTGGTGAAATACTCTTCTAGTATTAAAAGATGTGTTGAAAACATGCAGATGCTTATGGCTTTGATGTATTTGTCTGCACCATCAAGTTTCAGCATACCTTAAATGCTCCAGAACATGAGAGGGTTAAAAATACTGACAGATCTTGGAATATTTATTTGTCTGTGAAAGGAAACCACAAAAGCTGGTATTCAGTGGACCAGAAGCTGCAAGTCTGGCCAAAACACTCACAAAATTTTTGAAGATGAGCTTACCTTAACCATTTTCCTGAACAAGCTTCTTGGAGCTTTTTAAAGCCATTGGTGTTGCTGTTGCTTTCTTGATGAAAAAAATTTCATTCATCACAGCATGTGCAAGGAGTGTGTTCTGCAGGGAACAAATCTGATCTTTGTGTGTCCTCCAGCCTTCCCTGCTCCTTAAAGCCCTTCTCTCACTCTACCACAGTGGGACTGTTCACTGCATGAGAGCCCTGTTGGATCTGGACACTGAGATGTGTGTTGTCCAACCCAGTGGAGGAATGGGGACTCTCACAGGTGTTTCAGTGCACATATGGGCATGTTTAATATTTCAGATAATTTCTAATTAAAAATTGATGTCTGTGGGCATTGCTAGGATCTTGGAGGAAAAATCCTCCCTGCCTTCATGCTGATTTGCAAAACAATGCTCACAATAGCCTCAGGGTGTAATTTTGCTTTTCAGGCTCTGCATTCCCCATGCCTTTCACAATTACATGGAAACCCATTTTCCTCTTTGTTCTTTTGTGGTCTTGCCACCTAGTGAAATGAGTAAAACTCTTTGTTGGCTGGAGAGATCTGAATTGTTGCTGAAATCAACAGTTCTGAGCACCACCAGTGGCAGCTCTGATGTTGAGAGGGATACACTCTGTTCTGTCACTCAAGGAAAGGGAAGAAAGATAAATGGGTTACTGGTAGGAACTGATGGACTCCCTTGGGCACTTTGCAGGGAGGAAGGGTGTTGTTCTGCAGGTTCATTTATACCCTGGAGTATGAAATGCAATTTCCAAGAGCAGTTCTGTGAAGCCATATGTCTCACTCCTTTCACTTGGGAGGGACCTGTGCCCTTCTGACCTTGGCAAGGCAGAGGAAATCACTGGAGCCAAGGGTCTGACTGACACTCCTTCCTCTTCTCTCTCCCTTGCTTTGGAGTGTAGACAAGTGGCAAAGATTGTGCCTCTTGGTCTTTCCCCTGCTGGTTAGTCCTTGCTGGTTTATGCTCACATCTCCCAGCACTCTGGACTTTTAATCTAGAGATCTGTGTTACAGACTGAGGGAATTGGTGTTGTTCAGTCTGCAGTAGAGAAGGCTTTGAGGAGCGCTTACAGCACCTTCCAGTTCCTAAAGGGAGTTTACAAGGATGCTGAAGAGGGATATTTCACAATGCAGTTATAGGACAAGGGAGAATAGCTTTAAGCTGAAAGAGGGTAGGTTTAGATAGGATTTGAGGAAGAGATGCTTTACTGTGTGGGTGGGGAGGCACTGGCACAGGCTGCCCAGAGAAGTTGTTGATGTCCCATCCCTGAAGTGATTCAGACTCTAAGAAGGCTGGTCTAGAGGAAGTTTCCCTGGCCATGACAGGGGAGGCTTGGAGCAAGACAATCTTTACATTCTCTTCCAATCCAAACCAATCTATGATTCTATGATGTGACTCCTTTTAGCACTGCTTCATTAATTCCCTTTTGGCCTTCACTTCCCTAGGGAACAGAAGGAGACTAAGTGATCCTACTAGGGACGCGTTTACCAGCTCAGCCCTAGAGCTGCAAACATGACTGTGTACACAGATGTGCAGTGTTTTCCTGCATAGTCAGACAGTTGAAAGAGGGAGAATAATGTTTGGTCATACACCACAACTAGGTGGTGTACATGCAAGCATGTCTCCACTGCTGTCACACAGCTGAAAGGAAGCAATGCACCGTGTGGCACAAAACATGGGCTGCCTGGTGAGTGTTCTGTCTGTAAATGCACATTCAACAGTGCCAGTATGCTGTTAGCATACACTGATATCCCTTGCTACTCAGTTATGCTGCTGGTTGGGTTTCTGTCTTAGGTTACTATCACCAAATGAGAAGAGAAAATTTTCAAGAGTAATTCAGGCTTTCATGTACCTCCCTCTCTATTAGGCCTGATGTAAGTTCTCATCTGAGAACCTGTTATTCCTCTAATATAAAGACATATTTTATTTCTGGAGGAATTCTATCTAAGAACCAAAATGATTTGGTGACCACTTTCAGAAATTAAGATGTGCTGAGAAACCACAGCAGGTTCTTGGCAAACCTTTATTCTTTCCAGCTTGATCCTAAACAAGGTGGCTTACTGTTCTTCTACAGCAGAGAACAGACAAATCCCACAATTTACATTTGAGGTTCATTGAGCTGCTCCCCTCCATCACTGCAGCAGCCAGGTCCTCAACAATGGGACCTGGTGACACCTCTTTAGTGTGACACCCAGCTCAGACACTGCTGAGGACACAGACATCCAGCTTCATCTCAGAGGTTTGTGGTGTTTTCTGCACCAGCTGAAGGCTGTGATATTAGAAAGATTTTGAGATGGCAGCTTCACACCCCTTCTTCTCCACAGCACATGAACCCTTGGTGCCATGAGTGCATTCTTGTTGTGTGACTCAATACTGGAAGCTTTGTACTTTAAGGCTGGTGGACAATTGGATGATCTGCTCCTGCAACCCTAAAACATGATCTCAGTTAAATAGCACCTCTGGTTTTAATTTCTGATGGAAGCTAAGTGTAGTCCCACTGCTATTGCTGGCAAAGTTCAAGAGCTCCTGTGTGACTTAACAAAGCTCATGGAGTCTCCCTCTGTCTTGGTTTCCTCATCTACTGAACAGAAATACTTACACTTTTCCATCTCTGAGCAGCATCAAGAGTCAAAGCATGCAAAATACTGAAGTTGTCATCCTATGGGAAGTTGCAATGGGATAATATAGTAGATAAATTTTTCTTTGAAAATACTGGCTCAAGCCCTTCTCTAATTTATATTGCTATATAAAAAGTGCCAATTTTCTTATATTTGCCATGTTTTTCATCAGCCAGTTTCATTAACAAGTATCTTTCCTATGGCATCTCTGTTACTCTCACCCTTGCTTGTTCATGGTATTGATGTTTTAGGGTCTCACATGTGCATCTCACATTTACTTTTCCCAGAGAAGGGGGGAAACCCCTTTCACTCTTAGAAGTGTATATGCAAACTCCACTGAGATGATCTAGAATTTACTCTTCCCCATCTGTGCAAGACCCAGAGGTGAATTTAAAAGGATATCAACTTTATTAACCATCTGGCTGATGAAAATTTCTTTCACCAGAACATTTTATTCTTTTCTGTTTCGGCCTGAGAACATGAAACTGATTGTCTCTCTGGGCAGAAAGGAAGGTTTTTATTTTAAAGGTTTTTGGTTTGTTTTTTTTTTTCCTTCTGCAAAAATTATTTTCATTTGGATAGTGAGTATTTCTTCTCTATCTTGGTAAAATCCTCTTCAGTTTTTCAGTAACCTTCATGAAGTTCATTTTTCCAGTCATCCATTTAACCATGTGTTTATTTTTCTCGTGATACCCCATTGTCTTTTTATAGCTGTTGTCTTGGCATGCAAGGTCTAACATAAAGCTTTTTATTGATCTGCTTCCCTCAGTGCATCAGGTGACATCTTAGGCTAACCAGATTTCTCCTATTTTGCATTTCGTCTATGTCAGCAAAAAAACCCAAACAACCTTCCTACCAACACACACGATTGTACTCCCAGCTCTGTTCCTTGCTAATGCACATTCTCCATCTCATGTGTAATTTATTGCATCTTGTGTTTTGGAAAAACTGTCACTGAGCCATAGAAATTAGGGAGAGAGGGAGAAGGTCTTTTGATTAATGAAGTAGACTGAGGATACAGAAGATTTGGGTTCTGTCCTTTGCCTATAATTTCTAGTGTGACCTTTGGCATGTCACTGTTTGGGACAGAGAACATGCAATTTCTCATCTGTTTGTATGGTGCTTATTTCAATAGACCTGTGGCCTCAGCTAAGTCCCATTACAGTAAAATAACCAGCAAAACAGTTCAGGGATGCAGCTAATTAAAGGCCTGGGCAATGGTACTGCCACAAGAAAACATACAACTGTATTTTTTTAGGCAGGGATCAGATGCTACTCAGTATTAATCTGAAGCCTCACTTCCTTCAAGGACAGTGCTGTTTCACTCAACAGAGACAAAAGGGAAGTTTTACATTTATCACACAGAGGATCAGCCCCCTGGATGCTGTAAGCAGGAGCAGACTGGTGTGTTTGTGCAGTGCTGCTTTCTGTAGGATGCAATCAGTTCCACTCCATTGTAAGACAAATGGTTTATGGTGTTAACTGGCATTAACTGGAGGTGGGGTTGGCCTAAAACAAAGACTTCTCTTTCACAAAATGGAGAGGGCAAAATTTAAAAAACAAAAAAACCAAACAAACAAACAAACAAAAAAAAAACAAAAAAAAAAAAAAAAAAAAAAAAAACAAAAAAAAAAAAAAAAAACCAAAAAAAAAACAAAAACCACCAAAACAAGGTTTCTAAAGCTGTTTTTGTCTTGCCCTGAAGGTAAGAAAGAGAAAAACAATCCACCAATTTTTCCCCTCAAATGTTCATGAGGATAAGGGCCAAGGCTAGATATAAATATTCACTGGGCATTTAGCTATGACAGCAGAGGCAGAGTGGTGTCAGTTTAGCTTGATTTGAAAAAGGGATGTGAACTCCAGCTGAAGTGAGTGCCCTAAGCAATGGCCTGTCATTTAACATCAGCCTCTTCTTCTTTCTTTCTTACTTTTCCTCCTCCACCTGAACTTAACTTACAAAACAGTTTGGCATTAACCCCAGACACTTCTGAGACCAAATCTATCTGGTGCACTCCTCCAGGATGAGGAAGGCCTCTGCTCTTAGCACAAGGATGTCCATGTTTTGAGTCACTCTTTATTAAACCCTGGTCAGCCTCTGTGTCAAGTGGTGACAACTCTGAATCCTTTTTGCTATAACTACACTGTCAGTACAGATTGCATGGGCATAAAAAATTCTTTGGCTAATTAGATATTAAGACATTTCACTCTTTAGTTGGGGATGGTCATGATGAAGTTCATGTATGTTTTTATCAGATGTGTAGTACCTTATCTCCCCAACTCCAGAAGTATGTTTTCTTGGATATGAACATAAAATCTGAAGTTCTTACCCTGAAATACCTGTTTAAATTATATATGTCACAGTAGGGCAATAACTGGAAATAAGAAGTTTTGAGAGGTTTGTTGCTCCTGCTATATTTAACTTTCAATCAAAAAAGTTCTCAAACTGGACACCCACAGTAGAAACAATCTGAAAAAGTTAATTTGAGGAACAGGAGGCATCTGAGGAAAATACCAACCACTGGCAGAGCTACCAAAAGAGTACAGCATGGCTGGTCTCTAATAGGACTGATATGTGATAGAACTTGATGGGGGTAGAAGTGTAATAGTGGAGCCACAGACATTGGTACCAAGAGGTGGCATTAGGTACTGTACAGAAGGTGATTAGAGTGCACTAAGGCACTTCATGTTTTGGTGTTGTGGTAGAAAGCAATGATCCCAACCAGTTATTTTGCCTAGAAGGGAACTGTCTCTATCCAGAGAGAAGAGGGTCTGAGATGCCTGCTAAGAGGATCCAGCAATTCCCTATCTTCCCTTAGCAAACTGCTTCATTAGTTGGGCACTATTATGTCAGTGAACAGAGCTGTCTCCTGGACTCTCCTCTGGTTAGGACTCAACACTGAAGTGTGTCTGTGAAAGGCAGAGCACCCAGCAGAGGTTTGGCATGGTCAGCCTTGGGGTGAGCTCCTTCTGCCCAAGCTGCTGAGAATAAAAGTGTACTTCCGAGTCTGAAATACGTGAGTTCATCTAAACCCATTATCCAAACACAGCTTTCAGTGTTTCTTTTGTGGTGGTCGTGCTGATGGGCCATTTGTCTTTCTCCACAGAGAAATTAATCTCTTTGACCCCTGGAGACCTGCTCTCCTGTAGCTCTGGTCTGTGGTCAGTCATTTCCAGTGTCATTAACACATATTCTGCAGTACTGGTTGGAGAGAGCTCTAATTTCTCAATATCTATCACAGCTACAAAAGAAGCAGTGGATGAAGTGTTCTGGCAGTGCCAACACAGAGGTGACACCGCGTGTTTTAGCCTTCCATGTCCTGAGCTGTGAGCAAAACCCTTTGGTTCCCAGTGCACATCTCTGGAGAGGAAGAGCAGCCGTGCCTTGCCCAACAGTGACACCGCCTGCCTGGGGAAGGGCAGCAGCCCTGGGATGGAGGATGGAGCCTGGGAGGGGAACGCCGGCTCTAGAGGAGGCAAGGATCAAAGCCGCCGAAAGTATAAACCTGCCAGTAAGACAAGACAATTCTATACATATGTTAATTGTGTTAGGGAAGACCAGGACATCCCCCTGAGCATTTTCCCACTGAGTCTTCCAAGGAGGAGCAGATCTCCCAAAACAAACACTAGTTTTGGTCTGAGGACTTCTGAAATCTCCAGGGAAGTCATTGGTGCATTTTGAGCCACCACTAGCATTAACATAAGTCTAAATTGATCTGTCATGGACAAGGTCTCCCATGAGAAAGACAGTAGGAAAAGGCTTGGATAACCAAACACCTCAGTTAATTGAGTGACAAATGAGGGGTGTGTGGGGCCCAGCAAGCAGAGCACATAAATAAAATTAGTCACTGAGGGGATCAGTCAAGTGAATTTAATAAGATATTCAATAAATAAGTTATCAGGCTTTAAGCCTATACAATTCTCTTTGTGCATTTGGATTTCACACTGTCTACAGTGAAACCCATCTAACCAAGAATAGTTACCACCAAGTCAGCTGCCTAAATTCAGTGGAGAGAAATGAGTGGTTCTGTGGCATGGTTAATTTAATATGTAAATTTGATATGAAAAACAATTCAGGTCACTTGACTCATGTCCTAGAAGTTTCCATTTCTTTCGTTTGACTACCAGGAGAGCTTAGTGGGACCAGTGCAGATGCAGACTGGATTCGGGAAATCTGTAGAGAAAAAAAAGTTGGATTCTGAGTTCCCTAAGCCCCCATTCACGTATGCTTCACAGGCCATACAGAGATTTAACCTTTTCTGGCTCTATTGTTTGAACAACCATTTGCAGTTTGAGAACACTTGCAGACAGAATTTTCTGGTTTTGTTTTGGCTGAAAGAAATACAGATCTTGGTTCAGAGGTCACTTGCAGTGCTAAACCTAAAGGCAGCAACTAGGGACAATTGGAAAATTCATACTGAAAGTACATTGCTGTTGTAAACTAAAATGCTGACCATTTTAAGATTTAACTTCTGCTATACATGCCATATCATCTTGTCTTGTGGTCAGAGCTTATATCTGGATCTGCCATCTGGCTGCCTGACTCTGTTGGTCCCTGATCTGAATGTGCTTTGGGCAAGTATTTCTGTGTTTGCTCACTAAATGCTCGTTGATTGGAAGGTGGAAGAGAAATGTCATAAGAATACCCCAAGCAAACACAGGAAGGAAGTCAATGTCAATAAAGAGTGGTGTGTTTCACTACTTTTTGGTATGGGAACTGCTCTGGAAGCAGCAAGAAAAGGAATTCAGATAGGACAAAATAATTCATGCTAGAAAGCATTTTGTTTATTTTCAAAAGTTCTTCAACTTGTTAAAGCTTTCTAGGTAAAACTGAGGTAATCACAACAATGAAATATTCATATTTTGGAGGCCAAAATTCTTTTTGTTATCATCTTTATCTTTCTCTGTTAATTCATCAGTCTGACAAAACATCACATTGATGCAACTTTGTCCCTTTCAACAGCTTCTGGCTCTACGATTAAGTAGAACACAGATGTACATTTAATTTCTTTCCTAACAAATGTGGTGAACTTTTTAATACATGGATGTGACTCAAGCCCTGTGCACAGTCCAAACCCAAGAGTTCATTAAAAGGTCCTTCACTTTCACACAGTCCTGTTGCAATTGTTTTGCCCTCAAATGACTGCAGGCTTTGAGGGAACACATCAGTGTTGCTACCAAAGAAGGCTTCAAACTGGGGCAGATCTGCTCTTGCTTTTTTAGGAATATGAAAGAGGTCAGTGCCCTTTGGGTTATGAGTCCAGTCTCTTGGTATTGCAAACAGTCACACTGTATGTCTTTGCTAAAGTGCTTTTCAAAGTACTTAGATCAAGATCAAGCATAAGTTCTTTGTACTGCCTGACATATAACACTTCTATGAGGTCATTGTGGTAGAGAAATGACCAATGGAGTTGACCATTAGCACTTTGAAGGAAAACACTAATTAATGGCTATTACATTCTAGTTTTTCTTAGCTCATCAGAAAATGAGTCTTGGAGAAAAATACCTGATAGGATTCTTTCTAAAGAAAAGTCACCTTGGAGAAAAGAAGCAAAGATAAATTAACCCAGGGTTTCATTTCACAATATGTTATGATCTTACTGAAGGGTCAGAAGCTGTGCCAGAGGAGCAGGAAACATGAGGACCCTACAGTGTCCAACAAGACAAATTTGAGGGCTCAGTTGCTTTTACTGTCCCAGCTCTGCCAGTGCATACCAGAATCATGCAATGAGTGTTCCCAAGTACAAAGAAGTCCAGGAAACTTAGGCGGCTTTCTTATCTCTCTGATAAGCTCTGGCACTCTCCCCATTACAGATGATATCCTTGCAGACTTTTGAACATATTAAACAAAAGAGAAAACAGCTGGTCTAGCTCTAGTAAATGCACTGACACAGGATCTTCCTCTCACTCATTGGGATATCCTGTTGGTAGTAGCTGTCAGTCAGATGTTACTAAATTCAGGTCACAGTCCAGTGAAAAACAATTACAAATGTTTAATACATGACACTTCACTCAGTGTCTTCAAGCACTGCAGCTGTGCACACTTTCAAATGGAGACTGATGGTGTTTTTGGAGAAAGCGATTGTCCTGGCAGAAAGATGAAGCACCAACTGTTTATGTTTCTGAATTCAACTATACATTACAGTCCATTCAGCCTTTAGGGCTGCCTAATGGAATCATTCTTTTAGCAAAGTCATATTTTCCCCTCACAAAGAAAGATAAAATAAAAGGCCTTCAATACTACCAGAGCTTCCCTATAAACCATGACAACTTTTGCACACTGCAACACAGTATTAGAAACAGAGCTGAACAAACTGTTCTGAGCAGACAGCATATTCACCAGATTTATGACATATCTGCACTGAGTGCTACAAGTCTCAGTGAAAACACAGGAAATATTTTTCAGGGGATAAGGATGAAATTGAGAAAGGAAGTTTTACCTCTGAATTTTTTCCCCAAATCTTGAAGAATCTCCCATCTAACTGTAGTATCTTTTTCTGTTAGAAATAACAATTAGTCTTTACATCTAAAACTAATTTCCTACACTGTAGACATACAGCTTGCTTAGTACATGGAATTAGAGAGAGGAGCTATAGGACTGATTGTTTCAATCACCTACATGATTTTTTTTTTCTGTTGATGTTACTTTTTCGGAATGTTTCTGTACCAAACAGGAAAGTCTGCCTAAGTTTCTGGATGTGTTTGTTTTTCTTTAAAAATAAGGTTGAAGCTCTTAAAAAGGTTTATTTGGAGATAAGAACTTCTCTAGGGAATGGCAGAACAATCAAAACCTTTTCATTCTCTCTTCCACTAAAACACCACATCTGAACTAGTTGCATTATCTTCAGGTTTTAAAAAACCCAAGTTCCTTCCTGACTAAGGTAGAAACACATAAAATACTGGGATGAAGATTTATTGGCTATTTACAGACTACTTTACATTCCATTTTCTCCTGGCAAATCCAAGCAAAGTGATTGTGTTGGCGTGTACATGCATGGCCTTGTTTGCCAAGGGTATGGCCACATATTCCCATGCAGCTGCATTAGTTGGTCGGTTTATTCACACACCCTGGCTGTACATTTCCTCTTGTTGTACTACAGCTGACTGATGAAAATATCCCAATACACCCCTGGACCTTCAGTTCACTCTTGTCCTGACTCAGGTGGAAATTGTTTTGGAAACTTTTCAGAAAATTAAGTGTTCTGAAGTTATTTCCCGGCAATGTTCTGACTGTTCAGATTTATCACTTCCAACCAAAAAAGCTAAAACCTCTGACAGAAAATTAGGTTCAAAAATTGAAAGACCGCATTTTTATGATGTCCTATCACATTTGAAATAAATTGATGTTTTCCTGGAAACTGCTGATCCTGCAGATGATTTTCCCTTGGAAATCTCTTCTTTCGGAAAGCTTTCCATTAGCCCTAAAAGCAGGAAGTTCAGTGTTCCTCTCATATACAACCGTATTTCCTTTCTATGTACATTCACATTTTTCTCTCACTGCCTCTGTGTCCATCTGGGAGACATCCCAAACAAGCACCTTAGCCATTAGTTGGGCAGTCAGGAAGCCAAAGGTTTGGGTTTATCACTGACTTGCTGTGTAATTGCAGCTGTCACATGTCTCCCTTCAACCCATTGCAGATGTTTATTTACACCTTGAGCTCTTCAGCACAGGACCTTTCCTTTGTTGCCCAGTGTGTTCATAGATTATCCTGAACTGGGAGGAGCCCACAAGGATCATCAAGTTCAGCTCCTGGCTCTGCACAGGATGACCCCAAGGATCACATTATGTTCCTGAAAGAATTGTCCACATGCTTCATGAATTTTTTTCAGGCTTGATGCTGTGACCATTTTCCTGGGGATCCTGTTCCAGTGCCCAACAACCCCCTGGGCTTCTGACCTATAGATGGGGAATGAGGTCTTGCTTTGGCCTCTCATCACCATTGGCCCACAAAAGACTATATATATTTTGATTGATCTCTTCCTAGTGTTCTGCTTCTAGCAGCACTTGGCTCTAGGATCATTCTGATTTAAACTTCTCATGATATTATTTAGATTATAAACTTTTTTCTTCACTTCCCCCATTTTGACCAGTAAGCACATCAGTCTGGCAAGTGTGTGTTGGTGTTTGTGGAGTACAGGCTTCTTGCACTGCTGCCCCTCTGTGCACACAGCACTCCCACATGCAGGAGTGGAAAAGTACAAGGAGAGGGAGTACTCTCAGGACCAATGGGACAATGGGGGTGTCCCCATTCCCTCAGAATTCACAGATTTTTTTTCTGTTTTGTGGTGTCCCTGCCAACTGTCTACATTCTTATTCTTTTTTTCAGCTTTTCCTCATTCACTTTTCTTTATTCAGCTTCTGTAGGTAAAGGTTTGATGATTTTGCTTCCACTGTTTTGCATAAGTGCTCCAGAAACAGGCACTTTCAGGTGCTCTGGAGCACTGTCTGTAGCACCCATTAACAAAATGAGCCTGGTGTGTGTGCTGCCAGCTTCCAGGCAGCCTCTGCACAAAGCAGGGGATTCTGTTATCCCTGAGAAACCACATGTCATTTCAGTGTGAGTGCTCCTCAGAGCCCACCTGATAACCTCTCTTGACCTTGACTGCTTCCCCTGCAGCAAATGCACTGACTGGTGATGGGGAAGAGCAAGCAAGGCTGTGAGTAGTGGAGCTAGTGAAGCCCAATTCCCTGCTGGTTTGTGCTGCCTGGTTGTTCCCTCTGACACCTAGCAAAATCTGAACTCAGATCTTAGCAGTTCCCCACTGCTAGGGCAGTCAAAACATTGCTTTTACGAGCATATTCTGGTGTCTAATAAAGCCTGATTTAACAGAACAGCCTGCTTCTCAGTTGGGTGCACACGTAAGCTGCAAACTAATAAATTAAACAATACTCGGGAATGTTCCCAAGCACTGGAACTTGACCAATTATGCTGTTAAATTGTGAGAATATTGGCTGGCATAGTTTTGACCAGACAAAACTAGCACTCTTTTAAACAATTCCCAGGAACTGCTTAGGAGTTAGAATAGGGCAAGGTCCACCAAAATAGGCAATTGGACACAGTCATCCTCTTTGGGAGGGTAAGAGTTTAATAGTATGCAAACTGTGTGTTCTGTGCCAATTGGCTTCAGGAGCAGAGAACAGTATGAGGCATGATTAATTCACCACTGTAGATGTAGCCACGGTGTATTTTTGCTCCACCCAGTTACTGATTTTCATAACACTTGTGGGAATATAATGTCTTTGAAACTACCCTGCTTTTGTTACATTGGATTCAATTGACTGGCAGAGAGATGTGCACCTGCATCCATAAGCACATCTCCACCAACGCATGCACACATCCAGACACACTTAAATAGATGTTTGCATATGTTCCTCTGCATGTGCATACTTAAACAAGGATTTACAAAATGGATTTATAGAATTGTGTATGTCATTTTTTTTACTTAAAGACTCACAGAATCTTACCACAGCTCCCTACCGGTTGAGAAACCATTCCCAAATTCACAAGGGCAGTGATTGACAGTATTTAAGGGGAAGATCTGTCCTTTTCTACAGTAGATTTATTTCCTAGGATCTTCAGGTCTTTTTCATTGAACACATTTAAAGTCAGCCCAGGCATTGCTGAGATGCCCTTTGACTGGTTGTAGCATGTTAGAGTCTTGTCTTGGGCTCTTTGGAGCTGGAGGAGCCATTGACATGAAGGGTTTTGGGCTAATGAGTCATATCAGGGACCCTGGTGGATCTGAGAAGCTGGCCTGAGTGGTGCAGAGGCCTGTACATCATTGTGCAGAGATCTCTGCACTGACAAGTGATTCACCAGCAGGCAGAAGGAGCCCAAAGCAATGCCATATGCCTCTTTTCAGCTGTGCAGGTTCATACAAGGCTGCAAAAATAACAGGGCAAGATTTGTAGACTTGAAACCAGGCATTGGTACCATGTCCATAGAAAAAGCAGAAGCTTCATGTCCCAGTGAGTTTCCAACAGGATAAGTGAGGTAAACCCATTGGAACTCATTGGGCTCATCTACCACAACTAGACCTTTCTCTGTTGTACTTGTGTTAGGAGTTACCTTGAGAATCCTGAGTCACACCGATTCAGTTTGGAGGTCACAAGCTCCTACTTGGTTATGTTCTGTTCAGTTCTGTCAGGTTCTCTGACATTCATAAACCTGTCAAACACTCCTTGGTCAACTTGTGTGCATATTATCACCACTTTTAAAACCCCAGGTCTGTCTGTGGTTTTGGGGGATCCTCAGAGCCTACATCAATGATCAGCCTGACCTGAAATGGAAGGAAAGATTTGTGGGATTTGGATTGCTCAAGCTCCACAGGCTGCAGAGAAGATTTTGTCCCCAGGTACTTATTGTTAAATGAGGAGTAATAACCTGCAGTGTGAGTAGAATACAATGAATTCCCTCAGTTACTATTTTTTGTAAGCAAATCAAGTTTTTTAAGGTGAGTTAATGATGACCTTTCCTCTACAGCACTCAGCCCTGAAGACACCAAGTTGGAACAGATGGGTAACACACTGGTATTTCACAATATGTTCAGAGAAAAAGCTGCACCCAGAAATTAAAATAAGGCTTTAGGTGCCAAATAGCAGAGAAGTTGCTGTTTTTTGTATTTTTTTTTTAAGCATATGTTCTTGTAAGCAAGCAGAAGAATTCTGGCAGCAGCCTGAAGGGGAGAAACGCCGTCTGTCACGCAATTCCTCCGACATGCAAAAGCCAGTGATTTACCACGTGGGCAGCACACAGTGAACTTCCAAAGGCCTGCAGCTCCTCAGAGGTTTGCATATGTCTTGCAGTGCCAAACGGCAGCTCCAGACTCTGGGCAAAACATCTGCAGCCTGCCCACACAAGAGGAATGCTGGAGGTGACCTGGAGTCAGGCAAATGAAGAAGATTGCTTTCATTCACTTCATTACCAGGAGGTCTAAAAGTCACCGTTCTCCATTTTTTCCCTTTAAAAATCTTATGTTTGGGAGATCTTCTTTTCTTTCTTTTGATTCATCTATAATATAAAGTATTTTTTAACTAATGAATGAAGATTTTTGAACCTTAATTGCCAAGCTGGGCATGAGATTGTTTCACAGAATTCCCTTTTCCCAGTCCTTGGTCAGGTATCTGAATTAATCATGAATACTTTGATGTGAAATAATAAACACTGGAACAGGTCTTTATTATTTGTTCTTCTGTTCTTGAATTTTTTATGAAATGCTGTGTAGACAAGTTTATAATCTTTGCTATCAAGACAAGATGTGTAATGTAAAATGAAGCAGATGTGTTCAGAGAGGGGAACGACATTTTCTCTTGTTTTCATATGTAGTTTTTTGAAGAAAGCAGAATACACATTGAAGCTATTTATGCTACTTCAAAGGTCACTATTTTTAAAAGTTGATCAAAAAATAACAGGAAAAGGAGCTGGTTGAGACAAAAATGAGAAATTGGATTTCAAGCACCTTCGTGAACCTCAGGTGATCTGCATTAATACAAGCAGTTTCTGCAAAAGGGAAAAATGACAGATACGTCTTTTGAACATATCACCTAAAAAGTGCATAAAGGAACAGTAGCAGCTACAAATTTTCAGGGTTTCTAAAGGTCTCAGAAGAATCTTTGCAGGAGACTTTTTAAAGAATTGAAATAGTCATGCATGAGATGTCAGATTCTTTCATGAATTTGGAACTGTCAAAAAAGCTGGAAACAAAGAATAATGATTTCTCTTTTTTTCAGTATAGCATAAAGTAAAGCACTGGAAAGCCTAAGGGGCTGTTGCACTTATGATAGTTGTTAGGTGTACTGGAAGTTTGAAAGAAGCAGCATGTAGTGATCAAAGAAGTAGCAAATTTGGAAGATAATACAAGTATTTACAGAAGTTGGGTTATTAGCCAAGACCAAAGAGCTTTATTGGGATCTAGGAAAGACAAATGAGTGATCATTTATGATGGCCAAAGAGTTTCTATGTTTTGATAAAGGCAAATTAATACATTCTAGAAGAAATCATTTGAACTGTTTGCTCTGAGATTCTTACCCATTCAGGAATGAGATTTTTATGGAATTAGGTTCTGGAATTTTTTGTAAGAATGATTAAAGAATCTCTACCTCTACAGATATTTAAGATCAAAAATGGGAGACATCTCCTGAAGATTACCTGGTCCAAATTCAAAGTCTGGGGAGGGAGAAAACAATCTCCTCTTTCCCTTCCTAATAAAATATGATTAGGAAGGTCAATGTAAATTTTTGCTGTATAAATAGCATCATTCAGAAGAGTAATTCAATACATCAAGAATTTTACATATATTTGAATATTCTCATATACACACATATATACATATATGTATAGAAAATTATATACATCTATATTTATAAAACTTACCTGGAAAGAGGCACAGCCACAAACACACCTCAGCACACCATTGCTTCATTGTAATCAAGCCCTTGTACCTCACATGCAAAAGAACTTTATCCATAATTACCATTTCTTGGAAACATAGCTAGCAACCCTCCCAACCCTCCCAAAAATGTGACAAAACTTAACCCAAGCTCATTTCTGGCCAAAGCATGTTCTTCAGTGTCTGTCCTCACTCACTGCAAGCTTTCTGGTTATGTCAGCCTCAACATTGTTGTACTCTACTGAAATGCCTTTGCAGATCACAGGGCAAAGAAAACACTGGTTTCTTTTACCCTCTTTTACCTATATGGGTTTTCAGAGGAGGAAATTCCCAAGTAGTACCGACCTGCAGGGGAGTACTGGTGTTACTTGTACCATTATAAACAACACAAAATTGTATTTTGCGGTCTCTCCAGGATCTTTTTTCATGCTACAGATAGGGGTCAAATTGATAAGTCTCTATCTATAACCATAATTTTTCATGTTAAATATGTTATTGATGTGCACAGGTTTGTAGGGATTTCTGTTCTAGGAAAATTAGAGAGACATGTATGTGTCATTATGTAATGAGAGACACAGTTCTTGCACTACATTGGAAAGCAAGACAAGCAAACACTATTATAAGCACATTAATAGTTAAATCCTATTCCAAGGTTATCAATATTTCCAGATTTTATTAAGAAATAAGCCTGCTCATCAGTCAAAGGGGTGTAGGTCAGCAGTTCTATTAACTCTGATTCAGGTCTGCCTATTTAACTAAGCTGCAGCAGTGTGTACCGGCTGAGCAACCAGCTTTTACTAATGTGTTTTCTTACCTCAACCACAAGCTGTTAGGAAAAGGACTAGTTCTAGATATACTTGTTCCCAGAGTGGGTATTTTTCTATATTTTGTTTTCTTCATCAGTTACATGATTTTTTCTCTTGGAAGGAGAAATCTTCAGGATTTTGTAAAAAACTCCTTAATTATTAAGTGTATGAAACCTCATTCCTAAAGCAGCACTGAATTTACAGACACATAAATGAACTCTGTCAACCAGTGGGGAAAAAAAAGATTAGGAAAACATAAAAGACATTGAGTAAGGTTTCTGTAAGTTTCTTTAAATGCATGAAATGCTTCAGATTAATTTGAAGGTTGGTAGAAAGATATCAGATTTTGTTGCCACATGTGTGTTTTAAAATTTTGATGGAACTTCTGTTGTGATGTCTGGTGTATAGTGGATTATTATTGCAGTTGTGCTGGAAGTAGACTGGAGTGGAAGTGTCAGATAGCACTCAGGTGTAGTCCTCTGGCTCACAGCCACTTGAAACACACAAAATTAGGAGAAAAAGCAAGGCTGATCCTTCACTAGGTGATTCCCCAGTCTCTTCATGAGGATAAGTAATGAAGTGTTCACTGGCTTTGACTTGTGAAACAAAGACTGAAGCCTTACTGAAGAAAAGTCCCGTCATATTGCTCTGTTATACTGGCATCATGCCCTTATTTTTATTTTCTTCCCAGTGTTTTAATTACTTGTCTTGTAGTTTTACAAGATACTAGCAGTTATACTTAGCAGTTCAAAATCACGCTCATCAAAATTTCCAGGACTTCAGAGGATATACAACCTGGGAATGTGAATATTTTTCCCCAGAAGTTTTTCAAGGCAAAACCCTTCAACTGTAAGAGTCACTTAGCAGGACAGAATCACAAAGCAAATGCCTGCAGCATATTTTTTTGAGCACTAAAGCTCAGGTTGCTGGTCTGACAGGACATGTCTAGTTCCAAATCACATCCCTTTTCTCACTGTGCTCCAACCCTGAACTGTGACAGGACAGCCTGGAAAATAATTTGTGCAACTCCAAATGCTTCTGATTTACTGTGGTCTGCCAGAAAACTGACAGGACAAGTAAAAGATAAAGAATGTAACTTAGCACAGGCATCATTGCTGTTTTTGAAGAGATGTCTGCCAAACTATTTCCACTGAAAAACAAAGTCCCAATATATAAATGCTTCAGTTTTTGGTAGGGTGAAGGAGCCTGCACAAGAAGCCTTGGAGAACAAAATCTCAGGACATGCAGACAAGGTGAAGAAGTGAGGGAAGCATGAGTCCAGGTGTGGTGCATATGCACATGCAGCCAAAGTTCATCCCAAGCTGCAAAAGGAACTGCAAGTTCTAACTCTCCATTTCTACCTCTAGGCATTCATCTTTCAGTAGGGTAACCCAAGGAGAGCTTTGTTTTTCACCACATCTCTGATGAGATCAGAGGAACCATCCAGTTCCTCTGGGAAAATGAAAGTGGAAAGACCCTTTCAAAGAAGTGAAATATAATCCCTTCCTCCTTTGTTTTCCAAACTGACTTTTTTTTTAAAAAAAAATGTTTTGTAAATGGCATAATGCTTTAAAGAGTAGCAAACTTGGAACCAACATAATTTTGGAGTTTTTAGGTCTATTATGGAGTTGGAGGTATGGATGAGACAAAGGGAGATTGTAAACTTCCACCCTTGTTTGTTAGGAAGATGTACATTTGTGTCAGTTTCTTCTTTTTATTTAAGGAGGAATTTGATTATCCCAAGGATCCTATTGCCTGGACTCCTCTTCCATTAATTCTTTTTCTTGAACTCTTTCTTTTTTTCAAATTAGTTTCAAAAGTCATGTTCCACATCACAAAAGAAAGGCTAAATCTGTAAAAAAAAGGCTGTGAGAGAAATATTTTTTTTCTTGACACTAACATCAGCCTATGATGGAGCCATGTTTCCATCTCTGCTGACTGGACCACATTAAAGGTTTTGACTTTGTTTCTGCATCCTAACTGGCAGATCTATGAATGTAAGCAGGAATGTTTTTTATTTCCTGCTTCAAAAGGTCTTGTGCTAAGGCATAAACGGTCCTAACAAGCAACAGAGTGTTTCCTACGTACAGAGAAAATGCTGTTTCAGACTCTTAACAGCACCAGTAGAGACTCCTGGTCATTCTTTCACTGCTTCTTAGTTATCCTTTGGATTGTCTGCTCTTATTACACTCTCAGCATTTTTGCCAGAGAGTGGTTGTGGTTTCACTTGTCCCCATCAGGCTGCTGTATTTCTGAGTAAGCAACTACCTAGTGAGATGTGCTAATGGGAAATGACTTTAAAGAGTGTGTTCATCATCCCTGTATCAGAAAAGGAAGGAAGGGCAGGAAGATGCACCATAAAGGCATAAAGTCTTCTTGTAATTTCTTTTCTATACAACCATAGAATCACAATTTTCAAATAAAAATTGCATTAATATTGAAATCATTGCATACCTATGCATTTTTGATGATCTGTTAATTCATATCATATAGTCTGACCTCTTCCTTATTAACTAAATTTTTCATTTCACATTCTGTAATGTTTCTCAGCCCACCACTTAATGAATCAACCACAGATTATGATGTCAGTGACATTCTTGTGTCCATAAAGCTTCACAGGTGATGTAAAAAATGCACTCAAGTCCTAGAAAGAATTAATTTATTTTAAATAACATCACACCATTTGACAGGAGTGGCTTGAATAAGTGATCTTTCCAGTGAACACATGTGAAGCTCAGACAAGTAAGTCAGAGGCAATTTATGAATCCTAACTATATGAGGCCCAGACTCCAAAGGATCTTTCCATTCCTGGACCATACTACAATGCCGTGGTTTCTGTTCTGCCACATTATACCCATTCTGCCCATTACACACTAATTTTTACTTCTGCTTAAAGATCCTCCTGGGTTCCAGGGATCAGTGTTTAGTCAAGCTGTTCCTTCAGTTTAAAGAAGTGTGTTTTGTGACTTCTACCTTTCATTGAACTGCCTGTAATATCTGCAGGTGCTGGATTAGTCTTTGAATTCCATGAAGCAAGACCATGAGGAAGGCAGGAGACTTGAGAAGTTATTCTCCTCATGTTTGGATGTCTGTGAAGGAAAAAACCCCCAAAACTATAGTTCCTTGATCTCTGTATGGTTTTTCATATACTCTGTCCTTGTCTATATTTAAGTGTTTCAAAATAACTTCTCACGTAAGATAATCTGACTTTATCTTCTGTAAGCATCTGCTTCTCTCCTTTGTTTGAAAGGGGGTAAGCAAAGCACAAAGAATGAGCTTAGCCCAGATGCTCTTTTTTCAGATGGTTAAAATGAAGTGAAATCCATCCTTCTTGTCTAAATTCATCCTTATTCTCTAAATCCAGGTTTCTTTGCCTTTCCTCCTTTTTACAGAGTCCACCTCCTGAGCCATTAAAATACACTTTAATTAATGATACTCATTGTTAGTGCTTAGTCTAGTGTTGCAGTGGGAGGAATTTTGTGCAAGAGTTGAAGGAGAAATAGGTTTATGTAAGTGTTTTATCTATTGTTGATTTTACTTAGCAACTGGTGGAGCTGTGCTTAGTGGAGGTGTTGCATAACTGAACTTGTCCCTAAGACTGTAGAACTTATGGATGTGCTCTGCACCCAGATTGTCCAGCAGAATGGAGGTGACCTTCACCTGTCCTTCTATGTTGCAATGTAACTTTATAAGAGGCAGGACTTGGCACATTGGCTTGTCCAGAGCTCAGTTAAATCATTATCCAGTCTGTAATTGACTGAGGAAAATAATGGTAAACCATGAAATAAATAAATCCATCATCCAGTAATTTAATGCTTGGGAATCTTCCACTAGGGAGGAGTTTTTGATACCCTGTCTGTCAGATACATGGTGGCATTGCCTGTTAAATGTTCTGTGATGCCTTCTCACCTCAGCTCCTATCCTTGGTAGTGACTGGGGCCTGGGAGGTTCACAGGATGGACTTGTTGGAAAGAACTTCCCAGGCTCTGTTGTTCCACAAAGATATTTTGCCAGCTTCCTGAAAAACAGTGCTAGAGAGAGGCACAACAGAAAGCACTGTACTAACCAACAAGTTTCTCTATTTCAGCCTTCATATAGCTCTGGAGCCATGAGCAGCTCTAAATTTTTTGGATTGTCTCCCTAATTGATTATTACTACTTGGCAAAATGAAAAGTGTGCCTGTTCCTGATTAGGTGAGGAATGTATGCCTGTAATGGTCAGGGATCTGTCACAAATGGCCACAAAAATCATCTTGGGTACATTCTCAGTAGAAGTGAACGCTCCAGCTCCAAGTCAACTTTTTAAATACATTCCAGCTACTAAGGTGAAATTCATGACCACTGACTACAAATAAAGACACAAAGGCAGGAGAGTATTACAAATTCCAAAAGCCATAGCAGGATCCTATTGGTAGCTGTCTTTCCCGTGCTTTGAATTACATTGTTTCTGTGCAGAATATAAGATAAAAAATCATGTCTGGTAATGTGCACCCTTAGAGTGCCATTCTTCAAAGCAGTTGTCTTGAGAGTAAAACCTGCACAGAAATTGCTCCCTTGGGCCATAAACAGGGCATAAATGGACAACAGATTGGCAGCAGATGTACAGACCTGTGTGAAGCCAATATCAGTATGATATTTCATTGGATCTTGTTCTGATGATTGCATTAGTTGGCATTTTAGGATGATGGAATGTACATTTCTCTGGAAGAGCTGTTTTCTTCGGAGCAATTTTCCCATCTGCGTCTCTGCCAGCCCAGCTAGCAATGCAAACAGAGCAAGATAGGTTTGCTGAATGAATGTGTTCCTCATCAGCTTCACAAGTTTCAAGAGGATGCAGTAAATATGCTTTAATTGCATATTGTGTTTCAATTATTGCAGTAAACCCACTTAGAGCAAATACAGTATTGCTGCTGAAAGCCTTCAGCTTGTGTTTGCCCAATGTCAGTGGCAGCCAACTGTATTTCATTAACTTCTAACACTCAGCAGATTTGCTCACTATTTTGACTGTGCTGTTTGTTCCTGCTTTGTTCACTCACTCACTGTGATCTCTGTGATCGAAATGGCAACGACACCCAAACTTCACAGCTTTGTCCTTTGTTACTGACAGCAGCACAGCAAGGAACATCATTAGGGTATCTGCTGAGGAAAAGATAATTTCTTTGGGATCATTCTCTTCCAGGTGTACAGGAAAATACATTTAGGGAATGGACACTTTAACCAGTGAATGACTCCACTGCAGTTCAGGGGGCTGCTGAGGCAGAGCTGTAAATCCAAACCAATACCAATCCATACCAATACACAGCTGTACTGTCACCCATTAGCAAGCAGGACATTCACACTGAGCTTAGCAAATAGAGGTAGGCAGGAGAAAAAGACTGGATGGATGTCTCTTCCAAATTCCCCATTTCATTCTGTATGTCACCATTCTTACCAATCCCAAATACTGGACTTTGTGACCTGCTGGTCAAAGTGACCAGTTTACTGACCATAAATTGATGGGACAGAAAAAATCAAGAGAATACCACCTTCCCCTATGCTTGGGAGCATTTCGGGAAAAATAAAATCAGCACTTCTCCTCAAATGCTTAATCTTATACATTGGCTGGTAGCCAAAAAAGGGGCTTCTTTATGTACCTGTCTTAACACCACAGAATTTCTATGGGCAGTGTGGATGCCCCTTGTGACTCTGTGTCATCTCAGGCAAGGTGACAATATAGGTGAGCCAAAACCAAGGCCAGCTGGGAGGCATGCCCAGAGAGGCAGTGGAGTCAGCTTTGCTCTCAACAGTGTGTAACTTCTCACAGCTTCTCTCCAGTTCTGTCTAAAGCATGGCTTTACATCCAAAAAATGTGAGTATGAGTGGCTCAATTATATATAAACCAGATGGCGTATATTTTTACAGTCTAAAATTATACCACTCCCCAAAAGAGTCTGAGAAATGGAAAGAAATAGATTATGAGGAGCTGTACTAGTAATTCATTTGTCACTAAAAATAAAATAGAAATTAGAGATCAGGAATGCTATTAAGTTTGAAATGAAGTAGAGAATTTTTGCCAAGGTTTTCACTGAGGATTTGCTTATTTTCTTGTAATTCCTATGCCTCGATTGAGTTTCCAGAGCATCACTGATGTAATTTTTTATTGAAGATGTGCCAACTAGCTCTACAGTCATTGGGACAGTGGGGAATTCTGAGCGTTCACCAGCAGCCCAGAGTCTAAACACTCTTGTTTTCTGTGTGTGTGTTCGCCTGATAGATTCAAAGCAGACACAGTCTGTCTGATTTTCCCAAGCAGGCCTCTATATATGAGAACCAGAAAGCAAAAGGAACCCCAAGCAGGGAGCAGACCTTGTCTGGAGAACTTTCATATGCCTCCAGATTAGAGACTTGTTTATCTAGATTAGAGGTTTTTTTGGTTGGAACAGCTGTCTGATGTGGAACTTACCCCTCCTACAGCAGAGATCATGCAATGATACAGAATAAAACCAAACAAAAGCAAATAATTAAGGAGAGAAAGAAAATTCCTTGTAAACCAGGGTAAGGAATAAATGCGAGTTAAGTTCAAAGCTATGTAAAGTGATTTGCATAAACTACAATTTGGTTAAACATGTTTGTTGGTTCCACAGAGAGTTCAGCTCAGCCAACTGATAGGTTTGTGTGATACCATGGATAGCTTTCAACTTTGCATTTAAGGTATTTATTTACTCAAAGAAGCCAGACCCTTCTGTTCTCTTACAGGTTTTATTCCAACTTCATTCACAGAATGATCCTGCTGGTGATCCCTTTCAGCCTGATAATTTTTAGCAGCATTACACTCGATCAAAAATCTAACTAAATTCAGAATTTAGACATCAGGTAATTATATATATATTTTTAAATCCAGTCATGAAAACAAAATTCTTTGCAAACACCTTTCTGAAAATGCGAAAACGAGGAAAACTAAGAGATCAGATATTGCCTATCAGATGCCATGAGACACCAAGTGTTGAGAACACATTCAGCATGTCTCTGCTTGACCTGTTCCTAGAAAGTAGGACACCAAACCCTGCACCATGAATGTCCTCACCCAAAGCAACTTAGCTGGAATGTCTTCTCTGAGGGGAGGATGAGAAAATGGGATCAGGAACAAGTACAGTTGACTTGGGCTTCTCCAAAGCACAGGCAGAGAAGATGAAGGTCAATAAAAAAATTAGCTCTTCTCTGTACATGTGGTAGGGTAAAAATTCTTCCATCTGAATGTTTCTAAGGGATTTGAAAAATCTTATTTCAGATCATGTAGGTGACAGGACTTCCTTAAAAATCAATATAATTAAATTCTTTGAAGAATCTTGAGGCTTGTGAGGGGTATGTTATAGATATTAATAATGATAATAATTCTAGACTTATGTAAATTTTAACCTTTCAGTCAGTACCTTTACAAATACTTTTTTTCTTCTTCTGCAAGGTGACATCTTTAGAAAATTTAATGAAATAAGCTAAAATAATTTAGAGTTTTGAATTAATCTAGAACTTCTGGAAGGAGAATTATGGGGAGTCCAAAATTCCACAGTCCATGTATGAAGAAAACTCCTATAGATTCAAAGAACCTTAGGATAAAGAGATGAACAGTGTTGGTTTAAGCTTTCTTTAGCATCATAAAGTTCACTCAGTGTCTGTGACTGCTTCTGTTTTCGTTCTGTGAATGTTTGCTGCACTGAGGTTTCATTCACAGAAATATTCATGGAAATAAGGCATGAGAGATATTTGCTGGTTTATGTGTGGGGATGTGCCTGTGTGTGCTTGGAATGTTTACACTGGCAGCATTGACACAGGCACCTTGAAGGTGTAGGGTAGATAAGAGGAAATCCACCTTGGGAACACATGCAACAATGTGAGGCCTCTGTGCCTGAGCCAGGAGCTGCTGGAGGCTTTGTCTGCTCAGCAGTAGTTGGGAAAACTTTCCAGATCCTGGATAAAAAAGCTCTTTTCAAGACTGTGTTACAATGAGGCATGGATATTTACAAACTTATCATCACCGTTCCAAAACTTGGTTCCCATGGGAAGGGAATGCTGCAGGCTGGAAGGGGCACACAGCACCTCTGTTAGCTCCTAACTGGGAAGCAGAGCCCATTGTGAGCTCCTGGTATTGTACATCATCAGCTAACCCAGGCTCTTTATCCTCCTGGTAAGAATTCCTAGCACTACTACTGCTGAGTGATTTTCAAGAATCCTCTAGAGAAAACTTTTCATTAGAAACGCACATTCATAAAAATGAAAAGGATTATATAAAAAAAAGTGGTAGCTATTTATTTTTCTAACTGCAATAGAGAATGAGCCTTGAACCACCTCTGCTGTAAGGAAGATGATGCAAAATCCCTCTCAGGATTCCCTCGTTTTCCCTCTCAGGATTCCCTCAAGAGTTTACCTGTGTTTTACCCAGAGAGGACTGTTTTTCCCCACAGTCTCCATGGAAAAGCCTGTGCCTCCTAAGCATAAACCTGGCAAACTTCCCAGGAATCATCCAGAGTAAATGCCAAGCAGAACAGCTGGGCTTTTACCTTTACTCTGAGCTCACAAACCCTGAGCCCTGTGCCTGCACATGACTCTGCTCCCAGCTGGAGCAGCACAGGAATGTCGGGTGAGAGCTCGGGGCTGTGCACAACACAGGCAGTGCTTCCTCCCATTGATTGAAAAGTTTCAGTATCAGGTGGTGCCAATTAAAAAACCTTTATTAAAGACTCTAATTCAACAAAGTTTATAAGAGTTTTTCTCATTTTTTTGGTAGCTGGACTGGGCTCTATATACATATCCAAAACTAACTGTACTGCCTTATTTCTTACATATTATATATTTCATTGTTATGTTTCTGAAAAATTTGTCTCCATTTTATTCTGAGTCTCAGCAGCTAAGATGATTTCAGGGACTCTTATTCACAGGATAAAACCAACAACGTCAGTGAATTGACAATGAACAATATGTGTGTACATGTGCAACCAGTATATTTGCATAAACCTGCAGCTTATGGGTTGTTTCTATTAGACCCCCCCTTTTCCACACTCAAGAGCAGAGCATAATTTTTGATCAAAAATGCAATTTTTTGAAAGCATGCACTAAAAGAAACAGATTGTAAATGTAATTAATCAGATTAATTCACTAAGAACACATTTTCTTGTCTCCTTGAATATTTATTTCTTACTGCTAATTGAGCAAATCTTTCTAAAGAATTCACCAGAAAACAGACACATTATGTAAAAGAGATAACTCTCTTGGGCTTTCAATTGTTGTTTTGTAATAACTGTATTGTATTACTTTTTTAATGTTGATGCCTTGGAAGCCAAGACCCTGTTCTTTCTGTACAACCCAATACAGCTAATACTGGATATGGCCACCTCTTGGTCTCATTCTTCCAAATATGTACCTATCACAGGCATGGAGATTCAGTTCAATATTTTTTCTGATGCTAGACTCCAGATTTCCTCTTTCTCAGTGGCTATGAAGTAGCAATCCATCAACTCCCACAGGCTCCTTTTACAGAAGGTGCAGCCCCTGAACAGTGACTTCCTGCAGCAGTTCCTTCTAGTCTTCCCACTCTGTCACAGCCCCAGCTCAGACTTTCCTTCACTGTTCTAATTTCTTTTTTGGAGACCTTGACATTGTCTGTATCATAGGTTAGGATTTCATCTTGAATTTTATTCAGTCTGTTGAACTCCTACACATATCTTTAGAAAAACCCTCACCTTACTTGCTTTTAATTTTCTCCTGCCTTTCACACTTAGTGAAATAGATGCAATTTGGACTCGTATCTCTGTTGTTTCCTTCACTGGTATAATGGTACAACATTGTGGTAGGGAGTTCACCCTGTATTGAATAATTCTGCCTGATGTTGAGGAATCTCTGTGTGTACTTGAGATGAATCTGACTTGGACTTCATCAATGTTTTCTTGAATGTGGAATGATTCAAAGTGGAGATGAAGAAGGAAAGCAGGGCCAGGAATGTAGTCCGTCCTAGCAAATGGGGTTAAAAAGCTCAGTCCTGTTCCCAGTTTTCTAACCATGTGGTAATTGCCTCACCCAGTCCCCTGCTTCTGGTTCTGTATTCTCTCCTTGGTCTCCTGCAGGATCTTCTTCATGTTCATTCCTTCTCTGTTTCTCATACCACTTCTCTTTCTCTATTTTTTTCTGGACATTTTGATTGTTGACTTAATGTCTCTTAATTCAAAAGTTACCCTAAGTTTGGCCCAAATCCTCTGCCCATGTAAGAGTGAGCCTGCTGCAGTCAGTAGCACTGTTGATGTCAGCAAAGGACCTGGATTTTTAAATTTTATTGCCCTTGAAGGATATAAATGTTTATTCACGCAGTTACCTTAAACTCGGGACAAATACATCTAAAATACTGAGGAAGTGGAATGTCCTAATCTGTTTACTGAATTTAAAATTCTTGGAGAATATCACAACCTAAAAATTCTGATTATTTATTTGCCATTTCATCCACCTTTATTTGGGCTCCTATGATTTCTGTGGGTGAAGGCCAAACTTCTAGCTGCTTGTATACAACATTTATGGAATTCCTTTACTGAATTCATAGCAGTGATTTCAGCCTTTTTAGATCCCTAAAAATATCCTTTCTTTTTCAATGCCCTGTACTATTCTTTGCCTATATTGATGGACTTGTCATAGTCATTGCATCATCCCTGCATGCTGTAGTTCCTAAAAACCCATAGGAAGCAGAAAAAATAAAACTGATGGGAAAAAAACACCACAGCACAAGGACATCTGCCAGCTGCTACAAAGAGGTGTTGGGAAAACTGACTGTATTAGACAAAATGAACAAAAAATGATGTTAATATTGTTACATGAGGTCTTTTCCAAAAAAAAGGTCAGATTTTATTTTAGCTTTTATGATTTTTAATACCTGAATCTTCTAAAGGAACTGATAATGGTTTTCTGCAACATTTCATAAAGTTCATACAAAAATAATAGTTAGATATCATGTATTTATGTGTGTCCCACATTTACCCTTTAGTTTAGATAGAAGTTTTAGCTTTGGAAGTAGTCAATTATTATAATGCACATGTATTTCAGGCAATCAAGATAATTATGACATATATCTAATCCTGAAAAAAGTTCTACTCTCACTCTCATGAACAGTGGAACTTTGACATATATATTTTAATATATATATTTAGATATGTGCATAGGGGTGGCTGGAAATCTTAGGACTGACTGCGGTATAAATGCTGAATAATAATAATAATAATATGAATAATAATAATAATAATAATGATGATAATTTTTCAGTGTCTGATGACGCTTTTGTTAGTTTACAAATTATGTGAGACCTTTAATCAGATGCCCTAACAAATGAAGCCCATTATGTCATTTAAAGACGTGCTGCCTTGGTTCTGCAAATATAAACGTTGGCATGTTTGTTCTCAAAGCCATTAAGCTGTCATCTGTGTTTTCTGCTTCTCTGTGCTGCTTGTCAGGCTTTTTGTGTATCTATATCTTGAAGAGCAGCAACAATGAGAACAGAAACACAGGAAAGAGGCCTGGCAGTTTAATGGGGCCTGGGTAACTTATGCCTCTCCAAGGGGATTCCAGGCACTTTCATCTGAGTCTGTCCTTCCTCTACCTGCCCCCAAGGCCAGGGCACAATCTGAACATATCCTCAAGACAAGAATGGGCCAAAAGGTGGCATAAGTGGGACAAGAAGTAGATATACCTATGTATTTAAATGCTTGCCCCTTGTTTATGGGGATTGGAGGTATTTGTAGATTGAAAAGGGTCACACCTTAGCAATTCTCATCCTCCTCACATCTGGAGTAGTGCTTGGATTGAACTTTTCACTACACACAAGATTTCTTCTGGAGGGAAGGAGTTAGTTTACTCAAAAATGAAGTAATGTATGTTTAGTGTAGGCGGTGAGGATGCCAAGACCTAAGATTGAACCAGTTAGATAAAATATTTGACAGAAATAGACACACCCTGTGAACCATGTGATTTCCATCTTTGTTGGTACTGTAGTTTAGCTATGGAGATATTCCTCCAATACAAAAGATCTGCCTCAAACCTGTCAGTAATAATCTTTCAGTTAAATCCATTGATCACTGAGTTTGGACCAAGGCACTGGGTGATATTTGGAGTTTAACTTCCAGATTAAGAAACAAAATCACAGTCCAGGTGCTTGTCTGATTCACTCAGTCAGTACACAAGGAATCATTAAAAATGGCTTGCAGAGTAGTTCAGTCCCTGGACCTGAAGTTACAGACATAAAATGTCTGGACAGATAGATAAAATACTCATTGAAATGCATTAAAATTACACAAAGGTAAGGTGGTAATTTTTTTCTTGAGCATACTGTGCCACATAAAATCCCTGTATGTAATCACTATTATAGCTCTAGTAATGTGGTTTATTTTGCCACCTGAAGCCTTGTGTTAAGATGCAGCAGTGAGGCACATCACACAACTACATCTGCTTATTCTGTATGTTGAATAAATGGTCTTTCAGCTCCAGGGTGTTTGATGCCTGTAATTATATTTGATAGCAGTGAATAATCTTTTTTATTATTAATAGGCTTTCAGCTGGGGAGGCTCCACAGGCTCTGCACTTGAGTTTCCTGACCTTCTAGTTTGCAGACAACTGTATCCTGTATCTTACTGACTGTAAGGAAGGGCCCTTAGTATCCTTTTTCTGATTTAAGGAGCATGAAAGAACCATTGCTCCTTAAACCCTGTGCTGTTTAGGGACATCTTTATCTGTTTTTGTGAGCCAACTTGTCTGTTGGTGGTGGGTTTTGATTTTGTTTGGGTTTTTTTGGGTTTTTTTTGCTTTGTTTCATTGGTGTTCCTCAAATGTTCATTAAGATTTCTTTTAGAAAAGGAAGGGAGAGATGGTAAAAAAGGTTTGCAATGGTAGTACCTTGTTGATGTAGCACTGAAGCCAGCTGTAGCAGCAGTGTTAACTCCCACCTCCTCACCTTTGTGCCTGTAGATCAGACTTGTCAGATACTCAGGTAATATTGTCTTTTCCAATTTTAAAGAATTTAATCTACTAGCAAGGTATTGGTACCACAATTAGAAAGACACCTATCCAAGATTTTTCAAAATTGCTGGTGAAACTGAAACCCTTATGCCTGGGAAACTCAAGAGTAATCCACCTCAAATTTTCAGCCAGGTCGACACCAGCACAGTGAATGTGTCAGCCAATATCGTCAATGCTATAGAGTTTTTCTGTAAATCTCTGCCCACTTTGAAGCTAATACAGGCAGTTTTTCAGAGGTAAGTAAATCTATATTCCACTGTTCATCAGTAAACTGGCAAAGGCAAAACACCATTTGAGATGTGAGTTTCTAACTTCAAAGATGCTCTTCAGCCTCTTAATGTGGCCAACACAAAAATTGAACTAATAACTGATAACAGTCACATTCCACTTTTGTACTATCATGCAGCTTCCACAGAATATTGCCACTATATATAAATGCAAATATTTATCAGCGCAAAAGTTCAGACATTAATTCAGTTTAAGTCACAGAAGAGGTTCTGTGACTCAGTTCCTCCATTCTTGGAACACACTGTCTCTGTGCCCCATGGGAAGCCTGTAAAATATTTGCTGAGTTTGGGGTATTTTATGTTGAAAAGTGCCATCAGGTGAGAAGTGCAGCTGAGTGAGAGCTGATAGCACTGAGCATCTGGGGCATCAGAGCCAACCTCAGGGGTCTGCATTCCATCAGCCCAGCCTGCAAGGCACAGCCTGGTGAGCTCTGGAATTGTACATTGTGTGACTCAGCCTAGGTTGGTGCCCAACAGGCAGACTTGGTAGTCTGTGGGATTCCCTACAACCACTGGCTTTTAGATCCAGTACAAAGCATTGCTTTTTCCATATAAATCTCATCACCCACTGTGCACAGATGCATGGAGCTGTCTTAGAGCAGCTGCAGCTTCTCCACATATGAGCTGTGCAGGTGGTGTAACCATAGCTATTTGTTTCCCAAATGTCATGGCTACTCGTTTCCAGGAACTGTAGAACAACTCTTAAATCTTTGCCATAATGAAGTGGTAAACACCATCGTCAAACCTCATAAATATTCACATCAGAATAATTCAACTGAAGTCCCAAGGGACCAGGGAGCCAATTGAAAGCTCATATATACAGTTGTCTGGTTAAATGATGGGTCTGAACAATAATTCACCATCCAAATGACTCAACATGACATGTAAATAATTGCTCTTGATTGCAACATGCACCAAAGGTTTAGTTATTGATTCTTTAGCTTGCCTGTCATCATTGGCTAAATATTATAGGAAGCTGTCAAAACAGATTTCATAGAGTGTGTCAGTGCATATGTAGGTGTAAAAGAGCTCAATTTTTGGCTTCCTTCAATAAGACAGACTAAAATTGGATTTTTGCAAAATAAGTGCAATTTGGGTTGCTGCTGAATGCATGAAATGACTAAAACCCAATTTGTTACAACTTTAATTAGAGTTGCATGATTGTTCTCATATATCAATACTGACTGTTTTTGTCTAATTAGTCAGTATATCCCAGTCTGCCAAAGATACTGGATTAGGGTATGATCTGGTCATTAATGAAGTTGAGATTGACATCATCAAAGAACACTTCTATTCAATTTTTAATTAAGGATTAAAAAGACCCTCCTCACTTGTAGCAACTGCATTTATTTTTGTTTTCCAATACACGGTACAATAGGAATACATAATTTGTGAACATGCAAATAACATTCTGGGAAGCATCTACATTTAAAGGCACAGCACATACACATTTCCCTGTGCAATATTCATGCAAATTAATTCAGTGAAAAATTCAGTGCACATTACAACACGTATCTTACCTTCAGGCAGAATTATACTGCTGTCATATCTTTTCATTTTTTTCCATTTCTTCTAACAACCTGGATTTTTTTTCATTTTCTGTCTCTGTTATAGGAAGACAGATTTCATTCAAAAAGAGCTAGCAACTCAGTTTCTTTTGTTCCTTCCTCTTTAAGGATATTTTTGCCAAAGCTCTCAAAAGGGGAACCAAAAACATGTGGGATGATTTTTCCCTTGGAATTTTTCTACAGCACTGCTATTTCACAACAGTACTATAGAGACAACCTCCCTACATTCTGAAGAAAGCCTAGGTAACTCAGAATAGCCACATTAACTTTCAGAAAGCAATAGAAAACTGCGATGGATGTCACTATTTAAACACCTCCATTTCATGGTGTGTGTTTTTCTGTCATCTGAGTGGTCCAACACGCTTGTAGGTAAACCAGGAAAAAAAAAAAAAAGCAACAAAAACCCCAGCATAGAAATATAAGGGCTTAAGAAATAAAGGGAAACAAGCCAGAAATAAACTGTTCTATTGTAAGCAAAATCTGCCTTAGATGCAGTTGTCTGCTATGTTTATATCCCTTTCTCCACCCAGCTCTGTAGCTCCAAAGCAGTAAAAAGGAAATTTACTTTTATCAGCCCTGATGTGTCAAGGCCCAAAGTGGGCCGTAAAAGGGGTACCTCAGTCTAAAGATTTAGTGTAAACATATATTTTCCTAGCAAAATAGATGTTACAAGAGCACTGCCTCTGGCATAGGGTATCTTTTATAAACAATTATTATATTTGCCTAAAAATGCAGGTTGAGGTTGATCAAAACAATTTGTGAATGGTTTAAAAAGAAGTAATGTGATGTGGCTTCTTTCTTCTTCCTTTTGAAACAATTTGCTACAGCAAATGACAGAGTAGATTTGAGTCTTTTGGTAAATACCATACACCATATTTACACCATGCAAAGAAAAGGGGAAGTAGTAATTTCCTTATAATCTTACACATCTGTGAGTGTCAAATGGGTCACAAAAAAGGGAGAGTCAAACTCTCTGGTCCAGATTCAGCGTTTGTAATTTAAAGTGCTTAGGTCAAGTGTTTCCTGGGTAGCCAAGGATGAGAGACAATGATCAACAGAACTTGTCTCAGGAGGTGTCTATTTCTCCATTTAGAGGATGCCTTCCAACATAAACACACAGATGTTTAACATAAGAGACATGGATCTCTGCCTTGGTGATTTAACTCAATAAATCCTTAGCTAACTTATCTTCAAAGTCTTAAAATGCTTGGCTCTCTATTAACACCACCTCAGCACCTCTGGCTTGCTAAATTAAAGCTACTTGTTGAGATTCACTCCTGCCATCACAGAAGGGTTGTCTTCATCCATTTTGGAATAAGCAATCAAAAATCCTCTGTTAAGTGTGCAGTCCCTCTATCTGATTTGTTTGTGTAGCACACCTCAACCATCAGGCTGCATATTTGTTGCGTGCTGCCCCAGATCAGATCCTTGTTTCCTTTCTCCCCACACTTAGTCAGTTTGCATGTTTAATAAGGCTGCAGTGCACAGAAGTAATTAAATACTGCTGACATAGTGTTATATGCTGGAGGCTGTGCTGTTGGAGAAGGGTGCAGACACACAACATTTCAACATTGTTGAGTCCATTCTATGCACTACAGTCATCAATACTGCCATGACTTCCACAGTCATTTATTAAAGGCATTTCACAATATTTGAAATAACACTATTTAGCAAAGAGGCTTTATAAATTGTAGCATTCTCAGAATACGATTTGGCAGGTCTGAGTTAGACACAGAAATTATAATACTTGGTTCTGAGTAGAGTCTGATTTAACTTTATCACCATCACAGGTACAGATTGTACAGCTGTTGTCTATCCATTACAATTTGTTCTATCACTTGTCTTTTAATTTTTAAAGTGAGGCAACTCATTGACTCTAAACAGACAAAAGTAATGTAACTGAGTTGTTATGAAAGACTTATCATAAGCATGTCACGACTTGAAAAGGATGTTTTTCTCCTTTGCTTCTTTTATTTTTTTGCATCCAGGTAGATCTGAATCACTGCAGTTAAATTGTACAGCTAAAATATATTATTCTTTTAAATTATGCTACAGGAATCTTTTTCTTTTCTACCCCTGTGTCATCAGATACACCTGGACTCTTTTTTCAGGTTTTTGCACATGACAATAATTAGATGATAACTCTATGCTAATTTCTTAGTGAAAATGGACCAGATGTCTACAATATATTAAACAAACCTGGGTTCCTTATTTTGCTTGGAGCTCACAATTCTATAGCAAATATCTATGGCAAACTGTCCTCATGGACCAATCTATCATTTTAAAGAGAGGACCAAAGAAAATAGATTAATCAAAAGGCCTGCAGTTATTGTCTCCCCTGTTAGCTCCAATTCATATATCATTTGAGAAAAAAGCCTGTCAGCACTGTGGGATAGTATCTCTTTGGAAAAAAAAATCTTCAGCATAATAATTCATTTAAAAAATCTCATAACAATATACAGTATTAAAATACTGGCTTTCCTAACATTTCTATCAAGGAAAGTCAAGTCAAACAGTACAATACAGCACTTTCAGACATCACTAATATTTTGCATAAGCAAGGCTGCAGCACTTGCATGCAGTGCTGATAGTTTCGTAGAGCACTCTTCATTTTAATGTAATGTCAGAACAAACACGATATAGACTATACTATAGATACCCCAAGGGCTTTGATAAAGTGCAACCAAAATGGTAAAATTTAGGAGGAGGAGTACAGAAGATAGCTTTTGGAGCAGCCTTGGGAGTGAATTTCAATCATTTTTGCCATAAGTGTTTTTTCACTCTACACTTGGTCTAAGCCCTTTGAAGTCACTGGCAAGAGAAATGGTCTTTGTTTCATGTAGCATGTTCATTAAACATAAGAGAATGCACATTTCTAAAATGAAGATGTTTCTGGCTCTTTGTTAGAAGAACTAGGTAGGAAATGCTGGACTTTCAGCTGTCTGCAAGACACAAGCCTCCTTTCAGCTAGATCCACCTCAGTGAACCTCAGACACCCAATGAACCTCACTTCAAGCATATCCGTGCAGGGTAACTGCTGCTTCAGTAATTCCATCCAACATTTCAGCTTATTTGGGATGAAGGTCCACACCTACATCACACAGAAATGGGACGACCATTTTCCATCTTCAGGCCATTTTTTTCACAAGTAGTGAACATATTTGTCCAGCATTTTCCAGAGCTATTTGGGATTTCAGGGGGCTTTTTAAGTACAGGACAACCTGTTCTATTTAATTTATATCCCCAGTAAGGGTTTGGTTTCTTTACCGGCCAGCAGAACTTGCTTTATCTCATTTCAAGCTTAGATTTTACTGCAGCATTTTTCATTTTTATGACACCTGCTCTTCCTTTTGCTGACATTACTGCTGGGTCACTTTAAACACAGTGATCTTTCACCCATGTGCCATTTCATATAAAAGGTTATCTCGTATGGCAG
>WEIU01007086.1:0-10287 GCA_013389925.1 Aegithalos caudatus | reverse complement strand
GGCAGTCTTCACTTTCATTTTGGATATTACCAGGTTATAAACTACCATAGCCTGCTCTCCAGCACCTGCCAGATGCTTGGAATTTCTCTAGGGAGAGACTCAATTTGCATATAAACACATTTGTAATCAGCCTGACGCTAAGTTTTATCAAGGGTTCTATGTAGAATTCTGGCCTCTTAACTGAATGGCTCATGTAACTTGGTATGCCAAAAAATGGTTTTGGTGTTAAAATTAGAACTTTGCCATTAATAAATCTGCTCTCATTCAACAGTAGTGAGAACTTATCTTTTTACCTGTTTCATACTAAACAGTGCAACTTTCCAAGATATTGGTTGCTATGACTACTATTGGACCATTCCCTCCCTTTGAAAGAGTATTAGAAAGTCCAACATTTTTTCATATCTTTGCAGCCTCTCCAATCCCCTTTTTTCTCAAGTGGAATTCTGCATTTCAGTAATCCAGTGAGATAGAATAGAGTTCACTCTCTTTTCAGTGCTCCTCAAAGCTCCATTTCTTTTAGTCATTGTAGAATGGCTAGAACAAAACCCATAGAGAAAATTCTATCTCCTCTGGTCAAGAGAGGGCAAATGTGTGATTCCAGATGCTGCATTAGCATTTCTCCATTGCCTTTGATTGTGTGCATCATGAACTCTCAACTATAACATCCAACACTTGACTGTCACTGGTCCAAACTAAGTTTTATAGAGAATGTTCCCTAAAAGGTTTCAGAGTTCAGATGCAAATCAAATTGGTTGTTGATGCAACAGTTTAGCTGTCCTTAACAAGTACTGACATCCTTTTCATCACTCTAGGTAGCTGGCCTCTTCTTTCACTAGAAATCATCATGAGAATTCCATTGTCTTTCTTAGCTGCCGTTTCCCAATTGTTTTTGCACTGCTGGTACAATTTGGGAATTTGAGTTTTCCCATTTATTCTGTTTTCCACAGATGTGTCAATGGGGTTTTGTACTTCCACACAGCCCAGCTTTCCTCAGTGGGTGAGCTTATGATTGCTGTAGGATTCTCTGCCACCCCAAGTGCCTGACCCTGTTTACCTTGTTTTCTGGATTTATTTGTTTTCCCTGTCATCTCAGGCACTTTTTCTAGAGTAAGATCAGTGTCTCTGTTCTCTGTGCTATATGCAGGCAGAGATCCTCCAGGGATCTTGTCTCTAATGAGGACATCTTTTATATTTCAAGAACTGCACTATGTGCTTTGAAGTCCTTTGTAAAACTTATTGAGATGTAGCACTGAAAAGTGCTGTGAAGGGTGCTTTGAGCTCTCCTGTTGTTCTCCTGTTGAGTGATGGGATCACAGTCAATGATCACATTTCAGTTGGGGCACTGGTAAAATCCAGCTGAGGATGTCTTAACTTCTTAAACTATTTTCACTTGATCATTTGTGATGGTCTGCCCTTCCCCTTCAGTTTTTACAACTGTGCTACTATCTGCTATTATGTTTAGCTACAAAATTACATCTGCTTCTTATTCTTTCCCTCCCATGAGGCAATGAAACAAAAATTTTACTTTTATTTTCTTATTTTAATCCCCCTAGGCAGTCCTCTATACAGCTTAGATTCTTCTTTCCAGTACTCTAATGCTTTTGTTATACTATTTTGCCTGAAGTTTTTAATTCCCATTGATCTGGATTCTTACTTTGCCCCTTTTCTAGGTACTATTTTGCTCATCTGCCCATCACCTGCCTTTCTCTGCTGGTTGTATAGCTAATCACCTGCCAATTGCAGATGCTGGACAATAACATGTGGTGGGTTCTTGCGTCTAAAACCAAAGTGGCTTTTTACTGCATGTTTCCTGTATCTACAGCTACCATTCTCACCGTCTGCACAGACTGGCTTCCTGGGATACACCTTAAAACAAACAACCTTCTTGCACCTTCTATTTTGTCTCTAAAAGGCCAATGCAGGTTGCTGAAAACCAGCTCTAAGGCTGAAATGGGAACATGCTTGAAGTACTTAAATTTTAAGAAAAGTTCTTTGCTTATTTCACTGTGCAACTCTCCCATTTTAGTAATAAACAGAAAGCTGTATGACATCTATTCATTATACATCCTAAACGAGCTCATGAGTTTTGTCCAGGACAAAGTCATGAAGTGTTCATTTCATGGAGATGAGCTCTAATTGGAACTGTGGGTTCGTTTTCAGTCTCTCTGGGGAGGAAGGGAGAAGGGGGGAAGCAAAATCAAAAAGCAAAGATTGAAGATATTTTCAGTCTGCTTCAGCCTTCTACAGGGCACCTTCTTTTGCTCATTTTTTCATTTGTGGCAGGGATGCAAATCATGAATCTGAACAGTTTCTCTCAGAGAGAGCAGTTCAGGACGTGAAAGAATAACTGCAACCCTCTGCCTGCAGCCCTTCTGCTCATCATAGCCCTTCTCTCTCCAGGCTTCAACTCTGGCATTTTCCCTCTTTGAAGCAATAACAAGAACTTCACAGTTCAGATTTTGGTCAATCTGTAGCTGGAAGCACGTGAAATCCAGGGGTTTATCTTTTTCTTTTAATACAAAACAATAAATTGGCTTCAATTCATTCATAACTAGCCTCAGGTTTAATCAAAAGATTCAACCCTTTTGACAAAACATGGGCTGGATACCACATCTGTAGGAAAAGCTGCAAACAGCTGAATTTTACTTTGCTTCAGGTTTCCTAGCAAACATTTCACATTGCTCCAAAGCAGACTTTTCATGAGTTGAAGGCATCATCCTGAATAAAGGTTAAGGGGAAAGAGATTATATGACAAGCTTTGTTACCTCCTGCCATTTCTATTTCTGTTTGTATTCAAAGGCTAGGAAGAAAGGAATAAATGATATAGTAAGACCATAGGGTTTCTAAAAGGAATCCTTTTAGAAAATAATGTATTAGTTAAATAGTACTGCATCTTGCCAAAATGACATTATTATAATATCATCCCTTACAATTACTAGCACAGCTGAATCAATAATGTGGATAGTATAAAGAAAAGCTGGCTACAATGGCACTATAAATTCTGCAGAAATTATTGTAGCAATTTTCTAGTGGTTTGGAATAAGCTTCCTAAACCTCTCAACATTTCAGCAGATTGTTTGCCCCATGCAACAATTCTGTTAAAACTATCAATTGCTTGTGGCAATATTTCTTACCTGGTAGGCATGAGCCAGGGGAATTTGCATCCCATGGAAATATAGCTATGTCAGGAAAAGGTCACTTTTGCCTGCAACTTCTATCTACTGGCTTAGAGTATCCTAATAGATTTGATCTTGTTTTTCTAGTTAACTGGATCAAATCTGCACTGTATGACAGGTATTAACTTACAGGAATTAGCAAAAAACAACTGAAATTAAAAAGAGTAACATAATTTAACTCTAGCTGAGGAACTATTCATTTTTTTTTTCAGTTAAGTGCTATTTCATTTCCATTCTGTATGCCACAGTGAATAAAATTTGGAACATATTAAAATTAATTGACTGAATATATTTTGTCTGTAAAGTTAGACTGACAATATAGTAATTCTTTCAAACACTTCTTGCTGTTAATTAATGCACCCATAGCTCAAAGAAATAGTATTTTGCCACATTTACTTCTTGTTTAGATAAATCCCAAATACAAAGGATTAAATAATACTCAGTTTAAAAAAACTGACATTTTTAGATCTGTAAAGAAACTGATTTTCTTTGTGAGATTGTATTGGGTTGGCTCAACTAATGGCAGCACACACTGGCCAATAGCTAATTGTGGACTGAAAAGAATGAGAAGATTTTCAGCTAGAGCAGAACTCCACCCATCTCCCTGTGCTTCAGTGGAGTTGCAAATGCTCAGCACCTGTTTCAGCAGACCAACAGATGGTCACAATTTAAGGAGACCCATAGGCAACACAAATTTCATTTACTTCAGGCTCTCATGATGTTCACATTTCTGTGGTTGCCTTAAATGTTTTGTGGATGAAGAAATTATGTGTTATATAAAATAAGCAATGTATTCTTTGTTAACAGATCAGAACACACAGATTCCCTACACTTGTCATGGGCCTGGTTAAAAGTCTATTAAAACTAATAGAGAGATTCCCAGGGGCTTTAACTTAACTTGGATCATGGTTTACAGAGGCATCCAGCTTTAACACTGGTCTAGTTCAAGATGTCCCTTCTCATTACAGAGGGGGTAGACTCGATGGTATTTGAAGGTCCTTTCTAACAAAAATGCTTTTACATCTCTATGATATTGATCCTTTTAGTCTGTGGGTTTCATGATACTGATCTTTTAAACTGAAATACCAGCTGATAGCTGGGTACCAACCTCCTTCTTGGTTGTGCTCCTACAACCAAAAGTGCCTCTCCTTGGTGTGCACACACCATTCAGGTGATCTAACCTAAAAACAACAGCAGTTGTTTTTTGATTTATTTGCTTCTGTTGTTTGGGGGCTTCTTGTTGTTCATTTTTTGGGTTTTTTTTTTAAGATCAATTTCCCAATCTGAATCATACTGCAGGCACAAGAACACTGTCCAGTAAAAGAGCAGGAATGAGTAATAGAAAGAGCTGGGAACAGAAATCAGCTGGAAAAAAACCCCAACTATTATATAATCTTTCACTGTCCCTCTCAGTTTCTCAATGCTACAAATTTATTCAGAAGTACAAACTTTACTCCAGTGATTCTATCTGCTGACATATGGATATCCCATAATGATATACAAATACCATATTTTCCATTCCTTTATTTTGTGCCATGAGCAATTATTTACATTATATCATCTGAAATCTAAATCAAGGATATCTATTGCATGATTATGTGTAGAGCTTATAAAACATAACTCTTAAGGATACTAGTCCTATTTATAATTCAGTTGAACATGGGCCATCATGAATTGTCAAGGCTGAGTTCTTGCTTCTTTCATGATGTTTAGTTGATATGACTTTTGGCATTGTGGCAAAATATGCTCATATTTTGGGACTGAAACAAAAAGGACAGTGGGTCTAGAGGGTGGAGGAAAAACCCTCCAGTGGAGCAAGTTTCAGGATTCATTATACTCTATAAACAGTGACATTTCCACATCATCCATGCAGGAATGTTAGGGCATATTGTATATTTGGCTGTTGACATGAAAAGATTAGGCTCAAAAATCATATTAAAGAATTGGCAGTGCCACAGTTCTTTGTTACTCTTGGATATAAGAATATAATTGTTTCTCTTCTTACATACTTCCTCCTAAGTCACCCATCTGAACACAGCAGAAAGATTCAGACATTTTTTCCCCAATAAAATACAAACACTTAAGTAAACAGTACAATGTTCCACCTTGTTTGATATTGATTTGTCTTGGTACTTGTGGGAATTCATACTTGAGAAACAGTACTGAAAAACTTCCTTGTACTTATGGAAATCAAAAGTCTCTTCACCTCAGGCAAAGGAGATAGATTGGTGAAATTACACATTATGCAGCAGGACAGATCTCTGCTTGCTTTACAAGACACCCTGGCAGTCCCAGTCAAGATAAGGATCTAGATACTGGTGTGATCTGTTCTGGGTCAGAGACAGCAGGACACAGCCCAGGAAGGTCACAGCTGGTGGGAAGGAGGTGTCTGAGGATGTTGCCAGAAGTCTACTTCCCGTATTAGAGATTTTCTGTCATGATGTGCAACAGCTGTTGCCAAAGGGAAAAGTGTTTCAGTTCCACTGATGGAGGAGGGAAAAGGACTGGTAGGTGTGAGACTTGCAAAAATCTCTGACCTGAAGGAAAACATTGAACCTAAAATTCCTTCAAGGGTGGGTGTTTATATCTTAGGGACCAAGGAAACACCTTTGATTGATACTAAAAGAATAGGGTCCACTGAAGCAGAGGCTAAGATGTGTCAAGGATGTCACTGCACACGTAATGTTCCTACAAACATAAATGTGACAGGTAGAGTCAATATTTAAAGCTGTACTATACTTCTTTTAAAAATATAATTTTATAATTCTTTAGAAGCTAGCCATTGTGAACCTTTTGGCCACCATTGCACAAACATAAATTAAATTTCTATATGAGTTGCTTGATGGAAAAAGACCTGGGAAGCTGATCAATGGTGGCTGAACATTAGCCAGCATGTTCCCAAGTTTCCAAGAAGACCAAGGGCATCCTGACTTGTATCAGAAACAGAATGGCCATCAAGACTAGAGAAATGATTATCCCTCTGTACTCAGCCATGGTGAGACCACTCCTCAAATACTGCATTTAGTTTTGAGCCCCTTGCTTCAAGAAGGATATTGAGGTGCTGGAGCACATCCAGAGAAGGGCAATGGACCTGGGAAAGAGTCTAGGGAGTCAGCCACATGAGGATCAGTTGAGAGAGCACTGGAACAGGCTGCCCAAGGAAGGGATCACATCAGCAAGCCCAAGTTCAAGCAGTGCTCAGGTAACACTCTCAGGCACATGGTGGGATTCTTCAGGTGTCCTGTGCAGGGACAGGAGTTGGATATGATGATCTCAACAGGTCCTTTCCAACTCAGTCTGTGATTCTATGGTTCTGTGTTTAGCCTGGAGAAAGGGAGGCTCAGGGGGAACCTTACCACTCCACAACCACTGAAAAGAGGTTGTGACCAGATGGGGTTGGTCTCTTCTGCCAGGAAACAGTGACAGGATAAGAGGCTGCAAGTTGTACCAGGGAAGGTTCAGGTTTGACATCAGCAGTAATTTCTTCACAGAAAAGGTGGATTGGAATGGTTCAGGAAATTGGTGGAGTCAACATCCCTAGAAGTGTTCAAGACACTACTGGATGTGGCACTTAGTGCTATGGTTTAGTTGTCAAGGTGATGTTCCAGCAAAGGTTGGAGTCAATGACCATGGAGATCATTTCCAACCTTAATGATTCTGTGAGGGTATGATTCTATGATTTCTGATTTGGTACTGTGATGAAAACAGGGACATCTGTCTTTTAAATGCATAGTTAACTAGGATGGGTACCACTCCAGTGCTGTGTAAGGCTAAAATTGGTGTGGTATTTACCTATGAGAAGGCCTAGATCACCATCCTAAGGAGAGGTTCTTCATGAATCCTGAAACTTAGCAGGTAACCCACAGCCTATGAACTAAGTATCCATCTCTTGGCTAAAGTCTCCTTGCAGTTTTCAGTTAAAATTATCTTTCAGACTTGTTCATACTCAGATGAGTCAGCTGTTATGCTGAAGTCAATTTCTGAACTGTTTAACACTGGCACAGAATTAATATAGGGTATCTGCTAGGATTTAATGTATGCCATTTCAATAGAGATCATAATGATAATAGAGATCCAGTGTAGACCAAGAAAATTATAGCAATGCATCCTTCCTGTCACATGTGCACTCAGAAAAACACCTAGTTCCCTTCATGACAGCAATCAAACACTTTGATTCTAGTCATAATAAAACTAAAAAATGGTGTAGTAACCTAAGGTATTAATAAACAATAAAGACCGAGTTTATCAGGGATTACAACATAATTGAGGAAGCTATAAATGCAACTTTTCACGACTGAGATACAATATCTGCTAATTTAATAAGAAATAAAGTCATGTTGACTTCAGTGTGCATGGGATCAGACTGTGGATATTTGACCAATGAGTTCTCAATGGTAGAAAATGTTAGACATAAGGGGCAAGTGAGGCACTGATCAGGTGGTCTCCCTTTGGGACTCCAACATTTCCAGCAGAGCTACCGTGATATACAGATTGGACAATATTTATTCTTTTCTCTAGGTTTGCATTTGTCATGTGCTTGCCCATGAAAGTTTTTCTCTGATTTGAAAGGTTAGGAATCTTCTCCTTTGAGATATTCCTAGACCTTTTCTTATCCTGATTAGATTATTGGAAAAGAATATTTCATAAGGACAGAGGGAGTGCTATGATCAGCTATTGTGACATTATGAATAATACAGGAGAAACAATATTTATTCTGCATTTCATGCATAGACCTTAAATATTGCTCCTGTGATAATCCTTGCAAATCCTTGCAAATGTCTCTACTCAGTCCTTTCTTGTATGACTTTCAAGGAGGCGCAGGAGACTAAAATATGTCTTCTGTAAGTTACATCTAGTGCATGTAGACACAATAAAGAAGTATCTCTAATCATGTCTTATGTGTCAAGAAGGATTTTCAGCCAGGAAAATACTTCCAACAAGATAATTTTATCTATTAAAATATGTCTTCGAAGTCAATAATTTTTTTTCTTCATTGTTGATGGTTGAAATTATTCTAATTTGCTGTACTCACTTGTACATCAATTTAGTAAAAGGGTATATTGGTTCCTGTCCTGCCTGGCCTTTTATTGAAGTAAAATTAAACAATTTCAGGATTCAATTATTAATACCTTCCATCTATAAACCATGTCTTCATCTATAAACCATATTGACATTCAGTCTAGACATCTCAAGAGGGGATTCACTTCATGAATATCAATAAACAGGTTGTAAGGAGACTGGGAATATTAAATTATTTCAAAGCGTTTAACAGTTGACAATGTTAATACAATAATTAAAAGCTCACATCCCTAAAAAAAAAATCTGCTCAGCATTTCCATGTAGAAAGCTGCAAAGTCCTTAGAAGGTGAAAATCAGCACTACTGTGCTGTTAGTACTGGATCTGTATGCATTTCCAGCAACCCCCTTCACAACTAAGGAAATCTTTTTCCCCCAAAGATGGCCTCAAAACCTGCCTTAACCTCAATTAATGACCAGTTTGGCATTAACTTTTTAGCCAGAAGGTAGTAAAAATCATTTGAAAATGCAAATCCTAGCCTGCATTTGACCACTGCTTTGAAAAGGAAGCAGCAGATAGCCCAAGACATGGAGGACCTGGCTCCCTCTGAGAAACAGTTTGCAAAGCATTGAGTTGGAGATAAAATGGTAAAAATCCACAGTAGATTCTTTCTGCCTCTCTCAGTGCAGCTTTTGTAAAGCTTCCCTGGGTAGGAATCCATCAACTCAGAAAAATCTAATGATGAAAGACAGAAGATTTCTGTCAGGCATTTTTTCTTAGCAATGACCTTCTGTGGGAAAATAGAAAAATTGACCACTGGTACACAAATTATATCAGGAACTTCTTCGAAATTGCTTCTTGAAGTGGCTGGAACCTGATATCAACACTCCATGTGTGTGAAAATAAGGAAAGAAAAAAAAAAAAGCAGCATTTGGGGTTCATAAAAATAAAAAGTGAATGCAGTCCTGTTGGTTAGTATCACACCATGCTTTAGTTTATTTTACTCAGATACCACTGGCTTTACATGTATTTTTTACAAGATTTGCTTGTGTAATGGACTGTTGAGTTGATCCCTCAATGACTCCTTTCCTCTACTGCTTGGATTGAAGGCAGGCGAATAATTTGGTTGTAATTTTCAGATAAGAATTGGGCAATGTGCCAGTTTTGGCTGGGGTAGAGTTAATTTTCTCTACAGCAGCCAGTATGGGACTGTGTTTTGTATTTTTGCTGGAAATGCTGTTGATAACACAGGGATTATTAACCATTGCTGAGCAGTCATGATACAGAGTCAAGGACTTTTCTGCTCCTCATCATCACTTTTCCCAACAAGGAGGCTGGAGGTGCACAAGGAATGGGGAGGGGACACAGCCAGAACAGTTGTCCCCAACTGACAAAAGGATGTATACACAAGAGTGTGTTGATCTGCTGGAGAGTAGCAAGGACCTGCAGAGGGTTCTGAACAGGCAGAGAGGATGGGCTGAGGCCAGTGGTATGAAGTTCAACAAGGTGAAGTGCTGAGTAATGCACTTGGATCACAGGAGCCTCAGGCAGAACTACAGCCTGTGGGCAGAGTGTCTGGAAAAACTCCCAGAGGAAAAGGCCCTGGGGGTGCTGGTCAACAGTGCCTGAACATGAGCCAGTGTGTGCTCAGGTGGCCAAGAAGGCCAGTGGCACCTGGCTTGTATCAGAAATAATGTGGCCAGCAGGACCAGGGCAGTGATTGTCCCCCTGTGCTCAGCAGTGGGTGGGTGCACCTTGAATCTGGGTCCAGTTTTGTGTCCCTCGTTACAAGAAAGACACTGAGGGAGATGGGAGTGTTTAACCTGAACAAAGGGAAGTTCAGGGGGGATCTTATCAATCTCTGGCTGTAGTCAGGCAGATCAGTCCCTTCTCCCGAATAACAAGCAAAAGGACAAGAGGAAATGGCTCCAAGTTGTACATGGGAAGGTGTGGATTGGATACTAGGAACAATTTTTTCATGAAAAGGCTTACCAAGCACTAGAACAGGCTGTCCAGGGAAGTGGGGGTCACCATCCCCAGAAGTAAAAGATAAGTAGATGTGGCACTTGAGACAGGGTTTAGTGGTGGACTGGG
>WEIU01007085.1:18044-43603 GCA_013389925.1 Aegithalos caudatus | reverse complement strand
TCATTGATTAAAAAGTAGTATATGGGATATATGATATATGATATTGGACAATATCAATGTAGTTTTCCAAAGCAAAGTCATGCACCAAAAATCAATTACATTTTTGAAATTGTAACTAGAAATGTGGTGAAGGACAGTAAAGCTTTCAGCAAAGTACTTGGCCTTCAAAAGATGCTAAATTTTTATTTAAGTAGAAGGAAGAATTTTTATTACTTCCCATTAAAAGTTAAGAAACATACTAGAAATACCAAATTTTCATAGCGACAGGGAGGTACTTGTTAGGTCACGAAGCAATCTGTTGTGGCATTTGTGCTCTTCAGAAAGTCATTTAAAAATATGTGCGCTAGTGCAAAACAATTTCTAAAGATAATCAAAATTAAAAACCTAATTATGTAATAGTAACAAATTGGGTGATAAAAGAGCTGGAAAAACATAGTATTGCATGCATGTATAGTATCAGTACATACTATACATGCATAAAGCTGTACTACATTGTGGTCTACTGCTTAAAATAGATTTGGCTGTCCTTTTGACTAGTACTATAAAAAAATAGGCTCAAAGATGGTAAACAATATATTAGGAAAGACAGTTGAAAGTATCACTATATCATTGTATAAATGTGCATCATGCTAGTGTGGGAATACTGGTTTTCTATCTCCTTTTTTAAAAAAGAATTAAAAAGATACCTGGAAAGATTACAACAATCAGAGTAAGAGAGATTTGAACCAAGGAAAATGTACATTAAAAATACTCAGCTTCAAGAAAAGTTGTTTCTCAGAATGTGCCAGTGGATCATTGAAGGGCATAAAGAAAGTTAATAGAGAACAGTAACAATTTTCTGTTCTTTATTCCAAAGAAAGGTTGTCAAATTTTCAGATAATGTATTAAAACATAGAATAGGACATTGGGGGTTTTTCACTCAATATAATAAAATTATCAAATGTACTGCTACAGGATATTGTAGAAATTGAAAATATTGTAGGTTCAAAGTCACAATAGCATTAGTCAGATTTCATAAGCAGGGTGGTCAGGGTGCAACTTTTGCCTGAAAAAAATCTCTAAACAATTAATTATCAGAAAGCAAGAGAAAGTATTTTTGGAAATAAATGAGTTCTATTTCATGCAATACTTTAGGTATTTTGCAAGACGTTTTGACTTACATGTGAAAATCAGAACTGTCTTCATATGTTTCTGGAATTAATTAATATTAAGAGGGATATTCATATTGGAAACAAGAAACATTTAGTGGCAACTAATTAGTATTTTGGTTTTCTTCTTTCTGTAAGGTTGAATGTTTCTGCCTTTATACTCTGGACCATCATAGGAGTTAGCCACTCATGCTATGCTGAACTAATGCAATTTATTCTTGAAGATATTAAAGGATTGTGGTGTTTCTGCTTATGTGTCATGAAGACTAAACCCCAGAGGGTTTGGAGATTGACCCCACATATTGCAGAAAAGTTCAGGCTACCTCTGTGTAGCTTTTTCAGCCTGGTGCTACAGATGATCAGTTTGATTTTGGAGTTCAGCAGAGAGACTCCGTGCCATTTGGGGCCTTTGAATATAGATTATAGATGTAAAGAAGGAGAGAATCAGAACATTAATGATAGAGCTTCCAGGGGATTCAACACAGAAGATTGTAATTTGCTTTATAACCCTAAAATTTTCAGTTTAGCAGTGGGGAATTTTGTACAAGTTAATGACTCTTTTTCCTTATATATCCATTAATGTTTATATATTGAATTTCACCTGCAACTTATTTCATGATAAAATTAGGTTTCAAAACGTCTTTTTTTTTCAGAATTCATGCAATTCTGCAGATTGGTCTGTGATTAATCCTAATTCTTGAAAAGAGTTAATAAATTCTTTAATCATTATGTCACAACTTTTTGGACTGCTTACTGGTAGTTACCACTTATGGTAAAGCTAGGTAAGTGGTGTAGAATCACTCCTAGAAGATTTTAGTGTAAGGTAAGACATGGCTTGAACTATCTCCAGCTACATCTGAGGTGAGAAACTGGATTAAATTAATTTGGTGGGAGTAGAAGTATGCTAGGTCTTTACTGGAACACAGCATTACATGAGCAATGTGAGACTTCATGTGTTGTGGAGCAGACAATTCTTAAAGTGTAATGTTTTTCAACGATATTTCTTACTCATCCAAAGGCTTTTTGAATTAATCTACAAAACCTAATTATTAGGCTATCAATTCTAGCAACCTATTATTTAGCAAGTGTGTTCTCCTGAGTTAAAATACTTCTTTGTTCATTATAGGGATCTGTATTGTTTCTTTAATTTGTATCAGGAAGGAAAGAGGGATTGCACATCCCATGGATGCATCTTGAATATTCAGGATAGATAGGAGTATAGGGGTGATACAAAGGGTTTGTTGATAATTTTATGCAGATCAATTCATACTTTTATATCTCTGAAAATGTAATGTTTAAACAAATTTTCTCCACAGTAATATGCTACTAAATATTGTACAACTAAATCTGTTCAGTAAACACATGAACAATTCATGATCCTGAAAAAGTGTGCTCTTTTCAATTATATTCATGTTGTCCCCTACATTTTTGCCAAATTCTATGTTCACAGGCACTTAGATCTCTTTTTTTCTGATTTGGAATCTTAAGTATATTTGTGTGCCAAGTCTTTGTTGATGAAAAAATACATAAAAATTTAGAATTCTAAGATAATTGAAACATATAAAAAGCCTCTTAGACCCAGCTTGCAAATTTTTAAAACTTTGCATGATTATAAAAGTTTTTTTCCTCTGCCAGCATTCAGCCTTCAGTGGAAACTTACAACAAGAAAGTAAAGAAGCAGAGAATGCAAAATATAGGGGTTTTGTTCCTTTATTTTTCCTGCTCGTGCTTGAAACCTACAAGATAAAACTGTCATGTGATACAGAATTCATGTGCTCAACCCTACACACTCAATATTTTTTTTAGTTGAGATTTCATAAAATTTTAACCTGTAGCATGTACAGAACATTAGAATACTAGGGCTTATTTGTGATTTTTTAGCTTTGGTTTAGGCCTTAAACAGATTTACCAAAATCTATTAAAATAATAGAGAAGCCAGAATATGGGTGATGAGAATATTTAACATGCTGTGTACATAAAAGTATGGCAGCAACAGCTGAAAAACATTTTAAATGAGAAAAAATTTTGAACATACAGTGTCAATAATGTCAATGTGAATTTAAATGGTACCAGAGATATGTTAGTGTAAGATATGTGGCAAATTTTGAGTATAGTTCTGATGTGTTGGGTGTTTTTCTATTAATAACCCCAAATCATGACATTATAGAAATGTTATGCTATTCGTAAATGTTTCCCCTAAATCTTGCCCCTCTCTCTCCATCTTTACAGGTGCATATTTTATTGCATCACAGATGCAGAAAAGCAGCTATGTAGTATCTTTCGGTGAGATTCTTAGAGGAAGGGGTTTTTGGTTTTTGGTTTTTTTAATTTGCACTAGACTCGAAATACAAGATTTGTTTCTCAGCCATGTTACAGAAACTTCCTGGCCTCAGGCAATTGCCTTAATCCCCAGTGTGTAAAACAGAAGTAATATTCCATATCTATTATGATCTGGCTGTCTGATTTATTCAGTTGTCAAAAGGGTTTTTTTCAGGCAAAGACAGTTGCTTACATCAATTTGTGTGCAAAGCACAGAGGGTACCCTGCCACTGTCATATGCTTTTCTAGATGCTGCTAAAACAAGCAGTCTTCAGCACCTAAAATCTCAGAGCTTTCTTCTGGAGGTGCCTGATGTTTCTGGTTTTTTTTATGTACAGCAGTTAAAGCTTAGCTTTAGATTCAGCTGTTCAGCTGCACAAGAACTGGTCTTCTAATTAATACCTTTTTTTTTTTTTTTCTTTTTTTCCTAAAGCAGGAGAAAAAATATCAGAAGAATTATTTTATCATCAGATACTATAATTATACCATCTGGGCTGTTGAGAGGATGTAATGTAAATATTGCAGTTCTGTTAGATGAGAAAGAAATGAGGGACCCTGACATCCTCAGGGAATACTGCAAATGGCATGTGCTGCTTATCTGAGGAAAAGGTTGTTCCAGAATCCCTTCCTCTAGAACTGCAGCAACTATTTGAGGTGACTGAAGATTGCCTTTTTTCTTACTTTTCTGGTTTATGCCCTTCTATAATTCTCAGGGTTTGTGACATCTATTCTTCCTGCAGTTGGCATTCCTATCACACTGTCCTGTGCCAATTCTCACGCTTGCTGCCTCCTGTTTACTTCCCAGTTGCCCCTCACTTAAGATTTTCGAAGTTTTCTAATAGCTGATTGATTCAGTGAGAAGCAAAAGGGAAGGACTGTTGGAGTGAAAGAGAAGATTTTTGAGAAAAACTCAAAATAATAGCTTTCACTTTCTTTGGTGGAAAAGGGTCATTTAGCAATGTAAATTGAGAGTGGTGTATGGAGGGTAACCACAGCACTGGACTGCAACATGGCATCCACAAAACTAAATCCTATGGGTCCAATGTATAAAGTAAGAGATACTCTTTAACACTCTGCTGACTGACAAATCCACTTTCAAGTGCAAGATGAAAAATGACCCAGAACTTGGGAGTATCTTAAAACCAAAGTATTGTTTGCCAGTTTTAAATTTCTGAATAGGTATTAACTTGCCAGTAAGAGCAAAGTTCTGAGCATTCGTCCTTCCCACATGCTTAGGTGGCATTTAATGCCTGAGCAAGACTTGCTCACAAGATAGCAAATCAGATAAATATATTACAGACAAGAAATGTCACAGTGAAATTCAGAAATCTGCCAGAGTATGGGTGGTGAGAATCTAAGGAAGCAGATTAAAAGGAGTAGGAAAAGGTTGAGATGTTAACTGTCAGGTGAAAGAACAGCAAATATAGCAAGAAGTACTGCTACTACCTGTCTAGGTGTTCTTCCCCTCATGAAAATAACAATGGTTGGGCAGGTTATTGAGTGCACACACTCAGGAATCCAGAGTTAGCTGGGTTCAGGCAAGACTTGTGCCACGGAGAGTAAAGAAAAAAACATAATAAAAACCGGGAAAACATGCTTAGAAGTTTGCGGCTGACAGACTTTGGAAAGAACATGATTTTATGTGACTTCCATTTCCCTTTATGCTTTGTCTGCTCAAATTGCTAAATGGATGAGTCACTGTGGATTGCTTGTTACTGTCAGAAACATTGCACAAGAATAGGAGCAGTTTGTATGAAATGGGGAGCCTTTCTTGCAGTTTCAAGTGTGTTTCTTCTTTCCTAGCACAGGTTATGAACAGCTTGGTTGTTGGGTATTGTGTTTTTAGATATCCTTAGCATATTGCTCTCTTTTTCATACCATAAGCAGACATTCATTGGTTGTATGTGGGGTAACCAAAGTCAATTTCCTCATAGGGCTCTTAAATTAATGTTTTTAATATGTAACTATAGAGTAGATTTATGCACACATAGAGACTTATTCCCATAGACTTTTTATGTAGATGTAGAGACGCATTTAATTCTTTGCATCCCTTAGAGCCCTTTATTGACCTCCTCATGATAGCCAAGTTCTTCAGTTCTCTTTTGTTTTAAATGGGTTTAAATAATTTTGAAGGGTTTACAAGCTCTGCAGGTTTCATTACTGAGTTCTGGTGAAACTTAGTCTGGAGCTGTGGCTCATTTTTTAACCTCCCAGTCTCACAGAGGAGATCACTTCATAGTGCAGGTTATCTTGTTCCATATGATAAGTCCACTGCAGCTGCACAGAGCGGCTGTGGCTTTATAACAATAAATCACTGTGTAAAGGGCACACTCACAAGGAAATGGACTTTTGTGCAAGCAGCAGCTTGCTCACCTGTTGAAAGGATTGGGCTAATTGCTGTTCAGCAGAGGACCAAGAAAACAGTTCTGAACCCTGGAAGTACCAAATGCAATGCATGTGTGCAGGGCTGAGGTACTGCACATGGCCAGGGTGAGTGATGTGCAGGGAAGCAGCCCCAGACTTCAGCAGCACCAAGCAACCCACACAAATTCAGCAACTCCAGAGATCCCAGGACACGCCAGTTCTTTCCTGGTCCAAGACTGCAAGAGGAGAAAGGCCTGAGACCCCTCCAAAAAACCAGCTAGGAGCTCCTATATCCACTTCCAAAACAATTCCTACAGGTGCCCTCAGGTAAAATGAGGGCAGCACCACCAATGGCTGCATAACTGACTTAGGCCAGGAGGTACAGAAAGGGACTAGAAACCAGTGCAAACTGAAAGGCAACTGTGATCAACAACAAACACTCCAACGCCATTCCTAGGGTGACTGCAATGACATTTTTATTTGTTGATTCATTTCGTGTAGAAATCAATTAATGTCTCAAACTATAGTCTGTACAAATCTCAGCAATCTATTTAGGACTCAACATAGATATATTGCATTAAATTGTCCTTGTTGAGTGGAATGCCAGCAGTATTAATTACAAAATTATGCCATACTTGGAGCATTTGATCTAATATTTTGCTAATACTCAATTTATTATATTTTTGTCTCATAATTTAGAACATTCTGGCTGAATGATTTATATTCCCTTTTTCCTAATAATTTATATAACAGTAATTTTAAAAAGCATAGCTAATTTATAACTTTATATCCTAATGAGCAAGAGTACCCATGATATAAATTACAGGAGCTATATAGGAGTTGAGACAACAGCTGGACCATTAAAATTATTTGGGCACCTTAGTTAATATAATTCCACAAAACATACTGATTTTTTTCTAACAAATAAAATGTTTCAGGAGCTCTCAGTATTTTTCATTTAATAGAATGTGCAGAAGGGAATAAATTTAGTGTAGCAGAACCTCTCAAGATAATGTGTCATTAAAAATTGCAAATCAGCAAAAAGGCAAAGAGGCATTCAAAACACAAATATAACCTATTCCAGAAATAAACTGCATTTATTTCTGTTTAAGTGCATCATCAGTAATATTTAATTGAATTGTCCAGGACAGTCAAAACAAGGTTGTACAGATACTGTTGCATACCTCTACCAGCTTTTCCTGAAGCAATCTTTGGATTTGAAGGGAGAGCTGAGAGAGGATTAGAGAAAGGGTGATGTTTCACTGTAATGCTGCCTTTGTGTAATGCATGTACTCAGTATTTCATACCTATGAGATACTGAAATTTCTCATTACTTGGCTGCAACCTGTGTTCCCAATGTTATTTCCTGATCTTTCATCTCCTTTCATCTAAAATACTTAAAATATTTGTGAAAAAGAGGAATACATAGTAATAAATAATACATGACACATACATGTATGCATATATGTTTGATGCCGCATTTCTCAAATTTTTTTTACATGCTTTGGGAAGATGAAACTCATATTGGCCTTTAATTAAGCCTTTCTACTAAGCAAGTAGCACTTTTTCCAGGAGAGACTATTTGATATAGGACATGAGGAATTAGTCTGATGATTTAGTCAAGTACCCTGTTCTTTATGCTGTCACTAGTCTGTAGCGTGGCTTTTGAAAGGCCATGTTCCCACTTTGTTTCTCCAGCTTTGGCCTGGCGTTTGAGACTAATAATACTGACTGTTCTTTTTACAGCACTGTGAGATCTACAGGTGACCGGTGCTTTGTGAATCATTTGTTGGCCATATTTTGTCTTATTTGGAAATCTTCTAGCCTTTATGTCCCAGCTCCACTGATAAATTATGAAGGAATATTAATGTAATTTTCATTTTACATATCTAAAAATGGTGTTATAAAGAAAATAGAAAACCTTGTTGCCCTGATGCTTTGTATGATTACTGGTGAAAGTAGACAGCTTTAGGAGATGGTTTAGAGCAAAGTACCTTCTGTGAATAAGTCATTCCAAATATATTGCATTTTCTTGAGCCAGAATAGGCTTGGCTGAGGTTGAGGAGTTGAGAAATGAGAATGGAATAAGGAGAATGGAGGCAAAGGAAAATACACACAGAAAATGTGAAGAAAATAGGACAAGAACAACAGAAAAGAAGTCCAAAAATAGGCTTAGATTTTAAAGTAAGTGTTAAGCTGTTCCTTTCTGATCTGATGGCTCATTTTTGCAAGTCTTTTTAATGTCTTTGAAATCGATTATTTAATTAAAAATTTTCCTAGTTATAAGTTGAGGTTGCTTCTTGATAATTTATTGGTACTAGTCCTATCCTTTGATACACCATGAGGCTTTTGGCCTCAAAAATTAGCCTGAACATTATTGTTATTATCTAATAAATGGGGAACTTCCTCAAGCTATCATGATATTATTTATAAATCTTCAGACTACACTAATAACTGTCCTGTTTTACCTTGTGAAGGGAATAAAAACATAGTTATATGAGATCTTGCTATGTAGATCACTTTCTGTCAGTCAAAGGCAGAGGGGAATTTCTAGGAGAATCTTGCAATGCAGCCGTGTGGTACCTAAAGGAGGCTTGCAGGAAGGCTGGAGAGGGACCTTTTACAAGCTGGAAAGGGCTTGTTGTAGTAGGACAAGAGGGAATGGCCCTAAGCTGAAGAGGGGTAGATTTTGATTAGATATTAGGAAGAAAATCTGTAATATGAGGGTGGTGAGGCACTGGAATAATTTGCCCAAAGAGCTGCCCAAACACCACCATCACTGGAGGTGTTCAAGAGCAGACAGTGAGACTCTGAGGAAGGTCATCTCTCTATAATTAACAAAATGCTCATAACTTAGTCAATATGAGCTACAGATTTATTCTTCCCATGTGTGATCTTTCTGACAGAAGTGAATGTCAAGACAAGGTGTCTAATTTTCTCTCATATTTTGTAATGGATTGCATTTTCTCTGTCACACCTTTAGAAGATATATCTGCAGTAGACCTTTAGAAGATATATCTGCAATAGAATTTTCGTAATGTCATGGGTCTTGCTTTCTTTGTATTCAATTCACATCCATGACAATCCTTTAGGACATAGTACTGCAAGGTGCTGAGCAAAACTGGGAAGTTACTGAGCAATGTCAGTTCTCATAGAAACCGCTACCCAAGGAGACCTTTAGTATTTCAGAGTTAGTTAATCCATTTGTCTAGTAAAATAAATGGATAAGACTAGGGAGGAAAGTGTCTTACCTGTAGCTCCCCTGGGGTGTATCTCTGCTGTAGTCACAGGACTGCAGGCTGGCTGCTTTGGCACAAAGCTCTGCATAGGCTGCAAAACCTGTCCTGGAGGGAAAACAGCACCTGCCAGCAGGGTTGAAATGTTGGGCATGTGACAGAGTTTCAGAAAACATCTGCCAAATCCAATCACTGGTAGAAAGTAGTTTGTGAATCTGACAAAGCACAGTCATGAACTGAATCCAAGTGTGTGGTGTGCTTGGGTCTGTTGGGACTCTAAGTATAAGCAGAATTAAAAATTCTTCACTCTGGACCAGCAACATTTCTTTGGTATTTCATCTTAAGAAGCCCCATGTGCACTGTAATGTCCTGTTCTGCTGCCCCTTATCCCAAAGTAGTCAGCCAAGCCTGGATCCAGATTTCTGCATAATAGGCACCTCAATAAGCCTTGTTTTCCTGCACCCTCTCTACAGATAATGAAGAAATATTGAAATCTCTCATTTCCAAATTTCCCTTGAAGGCTCTGCTGTGTAAGTAAAATAAATTATATTAGGGAACATTTCTAGGTACTGCTGCTGCTAACCTATCCTGTTGATGTCTTAGGATGGACCTGGCAGTTTCAGCCAATGATAATTGACTGTGGTAATGGCACAGTTTTAGCCAATGCACCATTTCATGCCTTCAACAGCTTCTGGGTGTAGTTCGAGCTTCAACACCATCGACGGATAATTTCCAAGTGGACGTTTGGATGTGCCCCTGTTGTCAATGGTGAGAGTTCAGCAGTGTGGCTGCAGGATGTTCCTTTGTCAGCCAGAAGCAGCAGCAGATAAAGACTGAGAGTATATTTTATTTGCTGGTGGAGAGAGCCTTCTATCTTAATACAAAGCACCGGTCGAAGAAGTGATACCAGTTGTTATTTAAATGTGTTGTAATTTCAGCACTCATGTATGAAGAAAGATCCCTAGCCCCTAGTGTCTTCTAAACATTTGGTTTCCAAACACATCCTTATATTTCCTTGGAGGGTCTTCTAACTGTCAAATTATTGACATGAATTGGGTTGAGAGCAAAGCTATTTGTCACTTAACTTAAAACTAAGTCTTGTGAATTCAAGCAATGATGGTGGCTAGTGGTGTCCTGTGTTTGGATCCTGACTGTAGAGGTTACATTTGCATGGTCTAAAGAACTTCTCTAACTTCTCATTTCTCAAACCAGAGAATCACTTTTCACTGAGAAGTAAGAGGTTGAGCTCAAACTAAGGAGAGCCACTATCCCTTTGAAAGTGTATTGACCACTGGATTTCATTGCCAAGTGTGGCCACAAATAATTTCAGTTTCAGATGCTGTACAAGGGACCTTGACTTGAAATGTGATTAGATGGAGACAGCAAAAGGTACAACCATGTCAGGCACCTCATGTTTGGCATTTCCCAAGCAAATCTTCAGTATTGCAGATTTTTTTCACTTAAACCTTTGTTTCTGAGAGTAATCCTTATCTTTGCAAGAAACCTGAGTTATCTCCAGAGATTGCTAATAAAATTGTTAATATTCAGATAGCATTTTGAATCCTATGCTCTTTTACATCAAAGAAGGTTAACTCTTCTCTGTATAACCTCATTAGTTTTGTTAGTTTTAAGTAACATTCCTAGCCTTGTTCTTGGCTTTGGGAAAAGCTGAGCAACATTTGCCGAATCATGTTTAATGAAGCTTTGGCATTTAAGGGTATTGCAAATGCAAATATCATGGTATGAAAGTAATATTTCTGTGTTGTAGGACTTGAATCTTGAAATATATTTAAATATAATAGTATGACACTTGGGCTTTTCCGTGAAGTTTACCAATATCTGCCAAATATTTGAGAAAAGGGAGAGGAGAGGAGAGGAGAGGAGATTTTAGTATGCAGGAATCAATGAAAATTGTCTACTTTTGCACCTAAAGTAAAGAAACTAATATTTTTGCTTATTTACTCATTTTCTACTGTTGGTTTTTATTTTGTAAAAAATCTTGTCTTGTATACAGTCAAATGCAAAACAAATGCAGGAAATGCAAATGAATTCATATGAGTAGCATATCCAGCCTGTTCTAGATGCTAAGGGTACATGTTTCCTTGTAATATAGTAATTTGTAATCACAAATTGTGTAATTGTGTACATGTAAATGTACACAATTGTAAAATTGTAAAATTACACAAATGTAAAATGTGTAATTGTAGTAGGAGTACAACAGTCTAATATGACAATATGACAACATATATGTAGGGATTGTAAAAGTGTAATAATCTAATATGACAATACTACAAGATATATATGTAGGGGAGCATCTTTTTAAACCCAGAAATGAGTGATATATAAAGCATAAAGGAGCATAAAGGTTTGAATTTATCAGACATTTAAGCAGCTCCTGGGTTATTTTATGCTTCTTTTAGTCTTACAATAGCATTTGAAACACCATTGTGCTCCACTTCAAAGTCAAGTTAGTGCTGCGGTATAGAAGCACTTTCCTTTCTCCATTTTTGAATATGGGATCAGCCAACTTTTTTGAGGGCAAGGCTCTGAGGAAAGATAAGCAGGAGTGCTCTGATGACCTTGTCTATACACGCACACATTCTCTAGAGCATGTCACTTCTCATTTGTCCCAGTAGCACTGCTCAAATGCAGTATCTTCTTTTCCCACTGTAGCATGAGAGAATGCAGATGTCAGGACTGCTGGCCATGATCATTGTTCCAATCATAGAAATTCACAGTTTGCATCTCTTCTTCAACAGCTGTAGGATTAAGGATGGTCTGGCAGCTCCCTGCTATGAATTATTTTCTTGTTCACTGTCAAGGGGGTGTGTGTGTGCAGGTGTCTGTCTGTTATGATGGGACAGCCAATGGATCACTGTTAGGAAATTACTGCTCTGGCTAAGCTTGCAGAGCCATCCTAGCTAAAGATAACATTTAGTTCTCCTCACACTGCCTGCATGGCCTGAATACATTTTCAAAGTGTCAGTCTTGATTTCTATCTTTCTCTCTGCCCTTCCTAATCTCTGATGCATGTAGCGGACACCATGAAATGGATTTTTCATGCATTTGAATTTCACTGATTTCCTAAATCCTGTTTGCCTGAGGCAGAATGACAATGTGATTTCCTCCTTTTCCTCTTGGGTCTCAGAGGTAGTGCTCAGGACAACACTATATGTGTCACCTAAGCATGACCAGAAGTACTCCCCATTATGCAGTTCTTCCCTTCATCTTCTTTTCCTTTCATATTTTTATAAAATCTTCACTACTGTTTCTTGTGCCCATTCATTTCTTACTGCTTTGTGGCCTGAGCCACTGCTCAGATCATCTTGCCTATTGAGAGCAGAAAGGGAGGCTGTGGCACAGATCTGCAGCCAGCCCAGACAGCTGTGTTGACTGAGGGTGTGAAAAGCTCATCCCACCAAACTGACACCATACTGTTCTCACAGCTCCTGTGAACTTCTGTTTGTTTATTTTCTTAGTTTATGTCAGAGGCATAAAAAGGCAGGAGAGCTTTTGCTGGATTTGGATCGGAGCTGGAGATGGAGCCTGATTTCCTCATATGTCATTGTGGTTGCAGGGTCTTCACCCCTGAAATTTCTCATGTGGACAGCGGTTTTGAATAAAATCCAGAAACAGGACACATGCTTTTACATCAAAGGTAAGCACCAGATTCAAAACTGCAATTTGAGCTCCTTTCTTCTTCCTCCACTCGAAGGGCAGCTGCTTAGTTTTCTATCAATAAATATATTTTATTTCATTTTATTGACTCCTAGTTACTCAGGTGCATAGAGTTTTCCCTTTTTTATGTGACCAGGTTAAGACAACCTTGGCATAGTTAAGTAATTCAGTGCCTAGATTGACTTGGCATCCAACAAAGATCTATCAGAAGGAGAGGTCTGTCTTCTCAGAGCATTTCTAAGACACAGCAAAGGGATTATCCTGCTTCAAAAAATGGTTATGGCAACAGCTTTCTTTTGAGGGCAAGTCTGGAGTGAAAATTTCTCTTCCTTTCAAAAAAGAACCTACTAAACATTTGGAAAGAAATTGGGAGAATCAGATCTGCTGTCCTGTAACGTACATCTTTCTAGAAAAACTTTATTAGTATTGTGCTACAAGTTATTTAAATTAAGGAAGGACACTTTCTACTTTCTCTCTTAATGTTATATCATAGTGAAAAAAAAGGCATCAAGATTAAATGACTTAAGAGAAGGAGAGGAAGAACATGGATAAGGGAGCATCTTAGCCATACCATTTACTGATCCTTGCTTCCTGGTTTATTACTAGTTATTTTGTCAAAGACAGCATAGAGGGGAAATGCTACAATCTGATCAAGCAAAGGAAATGGGTGATACCTTTGATCAGGGAATTGTACTTTAAAGTTAAATTAATAAAAGGTCAGAGGTCTATTAAATTATTCCAGGTGCAAAGCAGAGTTGTAAGGAAAGTAATTTTAGCCTTAGGTACCAATCTTCACCTAAATACAACTAAATGGACTGATGTGCAGTTTGTTGGTTTTGGCTTTTTTTAAACCCTGGTTCTTGTCCTGAGGCATCCAAGGAAGATACATGGAACAGGTGGAATTTTGTAATACTTTTTCAATAACATAAAGTGCATTTTGTCTGTGATTGTTTTGGCACTGTGGGGATTACCAGTGCTACCTCTATGCTACTTTTACCTCCTAAGTTCATTCTTAGGAGGCCTTCAAACTGTCTCATGCTTCAGGGCTGCTGTTGTATGTATTAATTTTTAGTGAACCTTTCCTCTAATTATAGCACAGGCACACAGCAGTTCTCTGGACTCTGTATTAAACTTTGTGTAAAATCCTCATTGTCTCTGTAGGAACATAGCTACCAGAAAACTCAGGGGACAACCATGTCAGACCTTTCAACATTTCAAAAATTGAAAAACAGTGTGCTCCAAGGAGCCTGCATAAAATCTTGCACTTGGATTCAGCTGATGTTACCAAGTCAGCATGAATTGCTTGAGGGCAGAGAGAACAGCAAAGCTTTTCTATTTCTAAACACTCTTTTACATTTGTTTAGTTTATGCAGCATAGTTTCATTTCAATCTATGCAGTGTTATACTGTTGGCATGTTGCTTTCACTATTCACTTAAAATAGAGAATATAAAATAGGGAAAGTAAACTGTGGCAAGGGGGACAGATGGATTTTTTCCTGTTATGTAAAAAATACAAAGTAATGAATATGTATGCAATCACTTTTTTACATGTGACATATGATGAACAGGTCTTTGTGTCTCTGTCATAGCCCTCTAAAATGCTACAACTTCACGGAGATTCTTATATAAATCAAATTAGGCAGAATCTAATGTCTTCTCATTAGCAAAAGGGAAAGATGCCCCCTTTGTGTGGCAAAAAAAAAAATCCACAGATATTTCATTAAAAATAGTAAAGCTGTATTTTTTTAGACTAAACAAAAAAAAATCCATAATAAAAACAAGTAGTCTAGGAAGGAAACAAAGCACACTTTCAACAACTGATCTCTTCTACCCTCTATCAGTTCTGCAGCAGCCATCATCCAAATAGCTGAAGGGCTTCTTTTAAGCCTCTGCCCACCTCTCTTTTTTATCTGATTTCTATATTAATTTACAAAACCTGTGAAAGAACATGTAATCACACCAACTAAAAGTAGGATTCACATTCTGCAATATTTTCCCAGGAAGTAAGGGTCTTATTTTATAAACAGCTGGCAGAAATTATATGCAGTAAAGTATTTGATCAAGTAGTTTGAATAGTCAAATATAGTGAAAAGTTCATTAAATATATCTTAATGAAAACCTACGTTGTCAGAACAGATCTTTCAAGTCAGTGCATATCTTTGAATACCTCTGAAGCTCCATTGTACATACCAACTATTCAAAATAAGAGGTAAAATATACAAAAGCGAATTTTCAGTTGAGTCTAGTGAAACAAGCATCAATCCCTTTTTTATCTCTACATTTGGGTGATCTGAACATGAATGATTTTATTTTCTCTCTAAAAATATGTTCAGAAGACAGCAATTCCTGGACCATTGATTCAAATGCAATTCAGTAATTGAGTAAACAGTAGCTCATACTATAGTCCCTGCAGTATCTAAGTATGGCTCAGGAGTGCTGTTGGGAACTATAAACTCCAAATGATTTCTGGACTGAATTCATTGCTTACCTTGTACTGCCTGTGAACCCACAAACCTAATGCCCAAAAGGTTACTTGAAAGCAGGTGTGACGGGTTCTTATCTAACATTTAAATCATGAGACTCTGACTAAATGGAGCACAGTTCTTACAGTTTCTGTTCCCTGGCCATTTTCTGTTTGTCAGGTTACTGTATATGTGCATTTCTTTTAGAACCTACTGTTCACTGTTTGGTTAAGAATAATTGCTAAGCAAATATATCCTTTCAGTTACCATAACACTGAGCTATTGTTTTGAAAATTTGTGTTGGTTAATTTACAAATCCAAGATTATTTCATCTGCTGTCTTTTCCAGCAACACAATGGACTTTGCCAATCACTGCACTAAATTTGCTTAAGAGATAAGAGTTAATATGAGCTCATTCAGCTTTGCCATCTATCATGCAGCAGCATTGAGTGTCCTCTTTAGGATGCAATAAAATTAAATGTTGTCCTTGAGAAATTTACATGCTGTTTATTTTCATTCTCCTGTTATAACAGGAAAATTGCTTCACCTTATAAGCTTGATCTCCACAGTCCTGTACGAAAGATGTGCTTATTTACTGTATTTTAAAATAGAAGAGATATATTGCAGCAGGTAAAGACCTTGTAAATATATTTGCTTTTAACTGAACAAAAGAGGTGGTACCATCATATGTGTCTGAGGGGCCAAATGCTGGGAGTGCCCAGTGGGTTGGACCACCCCTGGAGAGCTGGCTCTGCACAGCCCTGCTGCTGTTCAGCTGCTGCCCTGTGCTGAGGCACCTCTGAGGCCAAGCCAAGAAATGAAGCATCAGCAAGGTCCATGGCCAGGCACAATCCTTGGTTTGGACTCAGTGCAGCTGAAGGGACAGGCTTCAACTCCAGCACAGATCCCAAGTGGAGGGACCTACAAGGATGTGCCATAGTCTCCTGGTCACTTTCAGACAATATTCAAGTCATGTGCCTTTAAGTAATAGGGGCAACAATAAAAGTAATTTATAGAACTTTACAAAGTCTTTCAAGTAAACACTCACATATCTTTGGATTTTCTTTGTAAAGGGTTTGCAGTCTCTTAACAAATAAGGGGGGGAAGTATTAATTCCTTCTGCTGTCTGGCCTGAAGAAGTAGGAAGGTTGCTGGAGTCAGATTTTTTCCAATATTTAACAGGGAATTACAGGATTGCCATTCACATCACACAGCCTAGGCCAAGAGAGGAGCCTGTTTCCTTTACTCATTCACTGCTTGGTCTTGTTCAAACCTGTCCTTTGAAGCCATAATTTAGAGAACTGTTTCACACATATCACCTGTCAGTAGGTGGGACAGAAGTGACAAGGAGCTCTCCTTTCCATGGTGGCTGAGCTGGCAGGAAGCTAATGAGGCTGCTGCTTTCCATCACCTCTACAAATTAGAAGCAGATTTGCAATTAGTTATCAATAATATGTTTTCTGTCTTTCTAGAACAGTGCAGCTGAGCAGTGTTTTTTGATACTATAGGTGTGTTATAAAATTACAATCTACTCTTCCTCAGCATTCAAGAGTGTCCAGAATCAAAGTCTATATGGTACCTACTTTATGAGCATTCTTCTGAGAACATCTGTTTCAAGTGCCCAGCCATTTGTACGGGTTGTTAGTCAACTCAGATTTTCATGGAAGATTAAAACCATAAAATTTGCTGAATTTTATATGATAGAGATTTAGACAGAGATTCCCTCAAAACTGACTGGAAAATACATTGACAACCTACTCTTTAGGCCGGTCAAATTGATGTTTTTCATCTGCCTTATGTTTTCTCCATAAGATATCAACACAGAGCTGCTCTCCCACAGAATGGTGTGCTTCACTTTTAGGCCACCCTTTTTCAAGATGTGCTAAGCACAGCCCCAAACCAGGGTAAAATACTAACAGTCATTTAATTTATATGTCCTTTTTCATCTTCCTGAAATATCACCTTGTTTTTACAGTTGTGTGATTGCAGTGGAGACAGGAGAATGTTCCTTCAAAATTTAAAAAAAAAATTCTAATCATATATTTGAGTTAAAGGCTGCAGACCTACCCTGACTTGAAATCTGGAGATTTGCATGGGGTTTGTTTGTTTTTTCCTTTTTATGTTGTTTTTTCTCCTTATTGCCTTAATACCTTCTCACTGACAGCTTTGCACAAACTTTAAATCTCCCAGGACTCTTAGACACTAGCCATGTTTTTGACACAAATTCCTCACTCTGATAATTTCTTCAGGTGAATTTTTTTAGGTCCTGATTCTGTGAGAACTAATTGAATAATAATTTCTTGTACATCAGGTATTTAATGAAGGGTTACCATCAACTTTTCTGTATTGTTTTGCTGTTTCATTTCATGGGCAAATTGGAGCTGTAATTGATGGAGGGTTGCCATGAATTGTGGGTTAGACAGTTTCTGTGCAGCTTCTTAAAACAAACAAACAAAAAAGCTCACAAACTAAATCTTGCTTTTCACCACCCAAGAATACAACTAGTGGGATTAAGCCAAGAACAGTTATCTTTCTCAAGGATGATAGATACATGACATGAACCAGGATCACAGTTGGCATCTAGTTCTGTAGGTATCTGTTTTTTCAGGTGTATTGGCAGCGCTGTTTCTCTGTGTTTACAACAGCACTGAGAAATGATGGCAGTCTGCATAAGAGAGGACATGTCAGCTCAAGCTGGGGCTGACAATGATTTAAGAAAATTTTGTGAGACTAAGATTATGGAAAACAGTGATTTCTTTCTCCTGACAGATGAAATGAAGTCATCACTAATTTCTTCTGTCAAGGAATATTGTTATTACAGGACAGTGTTGTACACCATTTTAAAGAATAACAAACTTTAGTTTTAGAATGGACTGGTCATTTCTTTCTAAATCCCGTGTTTTAGTTTGTATATAATTAAATCAAGGACAATCTAAATGTGTCTGTTATATATGAGTGCAGATTCAGTTGATCTAATGATCATAACTATATATCTATCCTTACTGCTAGACACAGAAAATTCATAAAGGCTTCTTCAGATTGGAGAGCCTAAACTTCACCTTTTTCCACAAGACCCAAGGATAAATCTTAAGCCCATGAAACAAACTAGGAACCATAACACCAAGGAGATTTATAAAATTATCAAGTGATAATTAATGGCAGTTTTTTGTAAAATACAGGTACCATCTGAATGTAATCTATAGACAATATGTGATAGGAAGAGGTATATTAACACAATTCAAATCTAGTTAATTACAATTCAGGTTCATTAAACTATAATTACTCAAATAGATTAACATAACTGGGACCTGAAATTAATGATGGACTATTGTTTCTGTCATGTATTTGCTACCCTCAGCTGAAGCTATTTCAGCTGCAAGAGGACGGCATCTGGGATTTCAGGTTATGTTTTCAAACTATTTGCCTTCTGCTGACTCCATGAGAATTATTGCTATAACTTCCTTATATTTATCATGTTATCTCAGGTAGCTCAGAGATATCTGCATATTTCTGTGTGGTTGATGTGATCTCATCAGTAGTCAGAGCTCGTTTGTGCATTTTTCCATGATTTCAAAGCTAAAATTCAGTTTTCTCTCTATTCCATGAATCTTTCTAAATTTATTAATACACTTTTGGAAGTTCTTAGGCAGGAGCAGCCATTGTAGAAATGCTTTTGATATTGCTGGATATTCAACACTTCCAAGCTATTTCATCTAGGTGCTTAAAAAGAAAGGGAGGCTTTGGTAGTTTTGCCCTCTGTTTTACAGCCTGGCCAGTGTCAATGACATTTCCTTTCCAGAAACACAGGAATGGTACATCTTCTGTCAATAGGTGTTTGTATTTAAAATCTTTAACTGTTTTATGTAAAAGAATCTTAATTACTTCAACAGAAATAAAAATAAAACCAAAAAAAAGTTTCTTTGAACATCTTTGTCAATTTCACCAAATCCCATTTATATGGAGAAATACCTATAGAGAAGTTTATAGCTGTTTTCCAGTCATACGAGTGCTAATTCAGTACTCATTAACCACCTAGGCTGGATTACTCACCTTTTTAGTTTCAGGTATATTTTTTCCAGTGGCATAGGACTCAGAAGAAATCTGAATATTAGCAACTTTGCTTTGTTCTGTCTTTGTATAAATGAGCAAAACAATAAGGATTATGAGCTGAGATTCTTTCAGTTTCATGGTTGAGTCCATAATGCCTGTTACCACCTTCTCAATAAATTTGAGAAGGCAGATAAAAGCAGTTAGAGGTCGTTGTTTCTTCCACCTCCACAGCCAGGAGCATTCGCAGTCACTCTCATCAGGGCTGCAAGTGTACCCTACCTCGCTGCAATGCTTGCCTTCCAACAGTACAGAAGCTGGACCAAACACTGATAAGAGTATAATACACATCATTCCTCTTTAGGCACAGATGCAGACTACACATTCAAGCAGTCTTTTCTGTCTCCAATATTCATTATACAGATAATACTTAAAAGCATCAGCTAATAAATTAGGAACCCAGTACCTTGCCTTACCTTGCTAGTTTTATGTACCTTGTGCCTGCATGGATTAGTTAGTACAGGTTAAGTTAGGATATAAATTTCAAAGAAGAGAAAGCACTGTCTCTTAATATACTAACAGCACAGACTTCAAAATAAAGTTTTAGCATGGAAGGAGACTATCAAAACCATAGATCTGAGCTGGGAATTATTAGCGTAAAGCAGGACAGCTTCACTTTACCAGCATGCTAATGAAAAGCTTTCTGTTATATACTTTGTTCTTGAGCTCACCATTAATTTCTTGGACCTTATATGTGTCATGGAAGTTTTTCCCATGCTTTCTGCTGACAGTTTTCTGTAAGAGCACATGGGAGTCAGCAGACCAGGCTCTCCCATTATCTGTGATATGATACAAGTGCACTTCACCTTTCCAAGAATAACTATTCTCCCAGCTAAAACCAAGTAACAATATTCTGGCTCATTCTCCTTGGAGATCTCCAGAAGGGAACCAGCCTTTCAAATACTAAGAGTTATTTTTTGTGGATCCCTTGAATCATACAAATTAGATAGACTCTGGACCCGTAAACACCTTGTTCTCTTGTAGAGTGTTATGTGTCAGGCTTCATTTCATCACTCTCTGCTTGTTCTACATTTTGTCTTCATCCTAGATAAAGTCCAGTGCTGAAAAGATTGTTTTGTTCAAGTTTCAGCAACTGGAAGAGAAAGGAATCTTGGGGTGCTGAAACTTCACTATCTCCAATAACCACTTTGTATAATAGAAAAATTCTGCTTTCAGAAAATGCTTTCTCATAGCCCACTCCCAGTGTTGCATTGGCAATGTTTCCAGAGCCTTTCAGCTACGTCAATTTTTAATGCACTTACAACAGAACTTACTCTTTACAGAAGGTTCATATCCAAAGAGGAGCATTGGAGACAATCTGCTGAAATAATTTCCCCTACTCTGACAAGCTGAGAGAACTTCTGACCATTTCTCTAAGATGCTTTCTCCATGGGAAAGTGTTTAGAGAACAGAGGGACTTGGTTGGCATTCACTTTCCTTGCTTTAAAAAGTTCAGAAACACCACCACAGGAAGATAGTGAGCTAACAACTGAATAGAGCTAATATTGGGACAGAAACAACACTTAATAAAACATCTTTCCATTGCAATTTATTGGAGCAGTTAATTGTAATTAAATAATTAGTAAAAGTAATTGCATTAGTAGTAGTAGTAGTAGTAGTAATAACATTTTTAGTTATCTTGGTAGATAGCATTAATTTACTCTTTTCCTAACAATCATTGTCACTGAGTGAACTCACAAATGGAGGGCATCAGCCTTTACATGGAACAAGCTGATAACTGTTATCAAGTCTGTTACTGAGGTAGAATTACAGAGTTCTCAGGAGTGGAGGCGTGTTTTTTCCATTCCAGTGAAAGGGTTGTTTGGGGAGTGGTGATACTAAATGCAGTCTGACTAGACAATAATCTCTTCTGGCAGGCAATAATCAAAACCCTTTGGCAGGCAGCAAGAAGGACCTTTAAGTGGCTTCTGATTTGGAGAGTAAGACTAATCTATTTCCAGACAGAAAGGTACAAGTCAAAAGTTCTCAAAGTCAAAGGACTCAAAAGTCCTGCTTATGCCTTTCTGTGTTGTCCCTCCAACACATATTGGGGTGGTTGAAGCCCCCCATTAGAATCGGGGCTTGAGAACTTGAACACAGGGCTCCTGTCTGCCCATAGAGGGCCTCATACACTCAGTTTTTCTTGCCAGGCAGCCTGTAGGAGATCCCCACTATTATGTCACCCGTCCCTGCCCTCCCTTTAATCCTGGCCAGCAGCTCTCAAGCAGCTCCTCATACATCCCCAGGTGAAGCTCCATGCACTCCAGCCGGGCAATGACATAAAGAGCAACACCTCCTCATCATCTCCCTTCCTTTCCTTTCTAAAGAGCCTGTATCCTTTTATTTCAACACCCCAGTCATAGGAGCCATCCCACTACATCTCCCTGAAGCCAGTAAGATCACAGCCCTGCAGCATATGCATATCTGCAACTCCCGTTTTTTATTTCCCACCCCAAGTGTATTTGCACAGAGTCCCCCAATGAAGCTGAATTACTGGCTGCAGTGGTTGGAATGACCCTGAGATTATCTCACTTCGTTAGAGCATGGTGCTAGTAATTCCAAGGGTCTGGGTTTGATTTCTCTATGGGCAATTCACTTAGGAGCTGGACTTGATCCTTGTGGGTCTTTTACAGCTCAGAATATTTTCTGATTTTGTGAATTCCTGTGCTACTCTTCAGGTGCTCTCCTGTTCATGCATCATCTCTCTCTCTCTGGGAATCTATTGCTGGCCCTGGCCTCGAACTGATGGGCTTGGGATGAGTTGAGGTTCTTCTTCCTTAGTAACTTTAGTTTTAAGCACTCTTGACCAGCTTGGCAAGACTATGACTGAAGATAACACTTTCTCTTCTCTGGCAGATAGACCCCATCAGCCCCACCAAGGACAGGCTCAAAATGAGTCCCATGATCTAGGCAGCCAAACCCTTGGCTGTGGCACCATTCCTGTAACCATTTGTTGATCTGCCATGTTCAACTGGTCTTCTCAAACACATTCCCCTTTGATTGGGAGGACTGATGGAAAACCTGCCTCTGTTCTGGCATCCCTTTCTGCTGCCCTCAGAGATCTGCAATCCTTGATACTCATCGGGCTGCTTGTGGCAGTATCCCTAGTGCCCACATGAAACAACAGCAGCACATAATAAGCAGTGGATTATATGAGACCTCAGCCTCAGTGACAACCCTGACAGAAGCCCCTGCTAAGCAGCACTCCTCTTCAAGGGGCACACCAGGTCAGTAAATGGGCTTCTCTGCACCTCTGGGAATAGAGTTGCCTACTACTATTACCCATTACCTTTTCTTTGTTATGCCCATTGTTACACAGGGAGCAGATCAGGCTGCCTTTCCAGCTCCAGCATCTCTCCTGAGTTATGACAAGAAAGGTTATATCCTCACCCTATGGCTTGTATTTCAACATGCTTTGTATTTCACACTTCAGAGTGAGTTATGTAACAGTTGTCATTAGGTAAAGCCCTACTATATGAGAGATTTAGTAGAAAGACCTTCCATTCTATATGCATACAGAAAGAATCAACTTTCAGCACACTTACTGAACAAAAATGCCCTTGATTAAATGTGTAGTCATAATTGCATACAGATCAAAGTGCTAATCATCCTGGCTGACAGCACCAGTGATGCAAAGCACTAATATTCCATCCAATATTCCCTTTGAAAAATGCCCTTTGACTATGAAATACAGACATACTTTGCATTTGCTGCCCTAATGCTTTTGGAGGTTCATCGAGCTGTGTTTCTATCTTACAAGCTTTTCTTGGCAGATGTTTATCAATGAGCATCTTTTCATTAAGCTGGCAGCCACTGTAAAAGCCCTTAAATCTCTGAGCAGTTCTGTCCTAGGCAATCTGTCCTTTGGTGCGGGTCTTTGCAGAGGTGCTTGTGCTAAAAGGTCCTTGTAAAACTCATGGCCCAAAGCTCTAATTCTGTAATGATCTCTCTGTCTAAAGGCTCCTGAACCAGTGAAATATTTATTATTTTGGCCTCTCCCCATACAGAGATAACGGAAAAATAGGAACTAATGATAAATTAAGTGATCTGGGATTCAGAGCCCCAGTCAAGGAAGAAAAGATATTAATATATTTTTTCATGATTAGAGTGAAAAAAAGAGGACTCTAGCATACCTCAGTATGTTCAGGTCAGAGATAACCTGGCAGGCATGCTGGCAGGATACAGTATTTTTTTGGTACTTCATTCAAAGATTTGATTTCTAGACATGTGTGAAAGGCACAGCACTAAATCAGGTATCAGCAAAACTCGGAGCTTCTGGAGAACACTGCCATGACCAGGCTCATGGGCTTTGTTAGCTTGAATTCTTGTTACAGGTATTTCATGGTAAGAAGTTGAAAGGTGTTTCCAGAGCAAGGATCAAGCCAGGAGAAAATAATTAAAAAAAAAAAAATTTATTAGAATATTCTGAGGATGAGAAAAAGAAATAATATCTTTTCTTAGACCAGTTGACAGAGCTTGTAAAAAGCCTGAGCCTTTCCTCCAGATGGGAAGCAAGAGCTTCCATTGTCTGATAAGCACAAGTGGAACAGAACATGCAGCTTGCAAGAAAATAGGTGATAGGATCATTAGGTCCCAGTCAAAGAAAAGAGCAAGAAATATCACCTGAATCATGAGAAACATTGAGAAATTACTTCAGCATCAGAAAAGAAGGAAGAAATTTTATTTATTTTATTGACAAAACAATATTTCTTGTCTGTACTGGGTCTATGACTTTAAGTATCTGGTAGAATTATGAGTTTTAGTTCCCAGGTTTGTCTTTTGAAAGTATTTTATAAGTTTCCCCTGAATATCAGGCCGAATTGTCAAAGATAAAATAGCTGGCCTGTGGAAAATTTTTCCCAGTGATAGCTGTATTTTTACATCCTGCATTGATTGGATGTGTTTATTCTTTTTAGTACACAGTGGGTGTATTGTTTTATCCAAGTAATTTCAAGGATGCTGTTTTGTGCACTACATGAAAGTATAGAGTATACTTTTTTAAGTGTTTATTGTGAGGACAAGCACTATGATCTGTGTTGCTATGCATTATTAAATAGGATAACCAAAGATCAGCATACTTGGCTCAAGAAAACTTCCTCCCCAAAAATAATGATTTACAGATACTCCAGTGCATTTGATCTGCAAAGATCACTCACAAAACTGCCTTCATCATTCTGAAGATGATACCAAAAATCAGTACTCTTCTAAGCAAATAAATCAGACCTGAATATTGTTATGACTTGCTACAATATAAACTAAACAAAATACAACAGACCCCACTGACCATATACTTCTGCATAGACCAAACATTTCATTAAGCAAATTCCAATGTATATTTCAATGTATACTTTAAAATTGAAGTATGCACTAGACATGAGCTTCTTCTATGCTGCACTCTGTGTAACCAAATCATTGAATATGTACAGTTTATTCTGGAAGACAACTAACCCAGAATATCCTCTGCCTCTTTCACCCTCACTACTCTGCTGGCTTTCAAGTACTCTTCCATAGTGTATCAAACTTCTCATCAAAGCCAAGCTTTCCATAAACCAGCATACATCATACAAGTGAAAAAATTGATAACACATATCCACAGGCACCATAATAAATGTCCCACCAGACTGAACCTAGATCTCTCCAGTCAGATAGCTCTGACTCCAAGTTCTCTTCCTTTTCCGTGCTATTCTCCTTCCAAACAGTCCATCCATGTTTACCCTTTCCCCAAAGGCCCCATTTTTATTGACTTATTCACTATACATATTATCATTCTCAGAATTCCTACTTTTGTCAGCATCCCTATCAAACTAGTATCATCCTTTTGTTCTGTATACTTTTCATATCAGTGTCTTGTTCACAGCATCCCATGCAAGAACATAGGAGCAAGAGTCAGTTATTCTGGCTCCAGGCTTAGCAGATCAGTGAGGATATGATGTGATTAATTGGGTTTTATGCTACAGTGCATAAATACTCACTGGAAGAAGTTGTCTTGGGCTATCTAACATCTTTTTGATCCAATGTTTGCGTGGTTTTTTACCATGTATTGTTTACCTTTAATCTTCCACAACACTTGCAACATATCTCCTTTAGTGTTTACCTTTATAATTTACCTTTATTATCTTATTATAATAATTTTAACTGGAATGCTGCACGCTGTGAGATAAAGATTTTTGAGCTTCAGTTCAATGAGAAAAATTAGGAGGATAATAAAAAGCCTCACAGAATCAGAGTGAAGAGAAAAATATAAC
>WEIU01007085.1:2661-17201 GCA_013389925.1 Aegithalos caudatus | reverse complement strand
AGAAATTTTCAGCTTCACAATGTCATGAAGCCCAACTAGGATGTTGCTGCAATTTATAGTTAAGAGGCCAGTAGGAATGTGAGCTTTCTGGACAGTTAATGGCATTTATGTTTCCAGCAGCACAGTTTATCTCCCCACAGGCATGAAAATAATACAGTGTACTGCAATTTGCTGTTACATAAGCTCCTGTAGAAGGTGTGATTGAGATATTTTTATATTAAGGTTAGTAACCAGCCTTAGAAAAATGAATTCTCCTCTACTTTCTCCCCAACACAAAAACACACAATTATGTGTTTTGGAAAATTGTTCATTCTTAGTATTTCATGTCTGTAAGTGGATAAATGCAGTAAAAGCCACAGAACTACTAAATTCTAATATTTTCCCTATTTCAATCTTTCTTCCTTCTGAAGCTCTCTTTTGTGCTGTATTGGAAACCCAAGTCACAGTTACAAAGAGCAGATAATTTATATTATTAATTATTTTTCTCATTCCAGTGTTCTTAGGAGTTTAGATTGACTCCTTTGACATTTGCTTGCACATGTCTATCAGAAACCATAAATAAATTCAGTGTTACTGAGAGGTTTGTTATTTCTGACTGTTCTGGATTTGCAATAAAAACAGTCCAATACATGACATATTGACTGGGGAGAACATTTAGTTTTTCAGCCAGTCCTCTTTAGGCAAATCAAATGANTGTTTTTACTAGAATTGCAAATAAACTGTAGTCAGATACAATTTAGTAGATCAAAATCATGGAAGTTGGCTGTTCAATGCATTGGAGCAAGGGGAGACATTGTCTCTAATTGTTATTGCAATGCACAGAAGGCATTGAACAGGTAGATTACCTACAGGAAACTTAATTAAACAGCACAGACTAGAATGTTCCAGCAGGACATGTCCCATGCAAGTCACCTTTCTCTTGTCATGCCTTCTATCCTGTATTATATGATGTCCAGAGAAGAGCAGGAGGGCTGGTGAGGGGTCTAGAGAACAAGTGTTATGAGGAGCAGCTGAAGGACCTGAGGTTGTTTAGAGCAAGAAGGCTCAAACAGGACCTCATCACTCTCTACAACTGCGTGAAAGGATGTGGTAGTGAGGTCAGGGTTGTTCTCCTTTCCCAGGTCACAGCAGATGAAATAAGAAAGGACAGCTTCATGTGGTATCAGGAGAGGTTTAGATTGGATACTAGGAAAAATGTCTTCACTACAAGGGATGTGAAGAATTGGAACAGGCTGCCCAGGGAAGTGATCTCTGGAAGTATTCAAAGAATGCTAAGGGTGGATTTTGGGCATTTAAAGAATGTTCTAGTGGTGGACTTGACAGTCCTAGATGAATGGCTGGATTTGATAATATTTTCAAGCCTAAATGAATTTATCAGTCTATTGATAGCGATATATCAGTGTTTAAAATCCTCCCGTCACAAAGGATGGAGAATAAAAAGATCTCTTTATTATTACCCTAGCTGCAATAACCTGTTTCCTAGATATTAATTTCTGCAAATACTCTGTTGTAAATTAGGAGAGCATGGCCTGCTGCCCTGCCCATGCAGAGGAATACTTGCCTATGTTCAGGAGGAAGTAGTGCACCTTAAAATTTAGTAGCAAATGCAGTGAAAGGACAATGAACAAGAATGAAAGCTTGGAAAAGGGAAAGATTTTCCTTGTCTTGTTAGTCCATGCAACTGCTGCCCATTTCTGAGGCTTCTGCTGGGGGAAATTTTCAGCAGAAATTTTCAGCTTCACAATGTCATGAAGCCCAACTAGGATGTTGCTGCAATTTATAGTTAAGAGGCCAGTAGGAATGTGAGCTTTCTGGACAGTTAATGGCATTTATGTTTCCAGCAGCACAGTTTATCTCCCCACAGGCATGAAAATAATACAGTGTACTGCAATTTGCTGTTACATAAGCTCCTGTAGAAGGTGTGATTGAGATATTTTTATATTAAGGTTAGTAACCAGCCTTAGAAAAATGAATTCTCCTCTACTTTCTCCCCAACACAAAAACACACAATTATGTGTTTTGGAAAATTGTTCATTCTTAGTATTTCATGTCTGTAAGTGGATAAATGCAGTAAAAGCCACAGAACTACTAAATTCTAATATTTTCCCTATTTCAATCTTTCTTCCTTCTGAAGCTCTCTTTTGTGCTGTATTGGAAACCCAAGTCACAGTTACAAAGAGCAGATAATTTATATTATTAATTATTTTTCTCATTCCAGTGTTCTTAGGAGTTTAGATTGACTCCTTTGACATTTGCTTGCACATGTCTATCAGAAACCATAAATAAATTCAATGTTACTGAGAGGTTTGTTATTTCTGACTGTTCTGGANATATAATGAAGGAATGCGAGTGAGTTTGGGTTTTGTGGGGTTTTTTTGGGGTTTTTTTTTGGTGGTTTTTGTTTTGTTTTGTTTTGTTTTGTTTTGTTTTGTTTTGTTTGTTTGTTTGTTTGTTGTTTTGTTTTGGTTTTTTTTGAGGGGGAAGTCTGTTGCCAAGCGTCATTTTGGTCATTTTGTTGCTGTTTGATGGAAGGCTGACAAATACTGCAAATGAGGTCAAGCAGAATCTACCTATCTAGTTATCACAGTAAATGTACAATAGCTTATCATATTATTTCTACTGGAAGGCAATTCCATAATCTCTCCCCTCTACTGGCTAGGAATATATCTTCTTCATTTTCAGTCTAAGTCTAAGGTTTATATATGCCTTGTTCTTGCGCCAATATATCCTTAGTTTAGATAACTATTTCTCCCTCAGTCCTGATAGCCTCAAAATGCCTAGACAAAGCAACAAGTTGCCTATAGATTTGTTCTACTTTCAGATTCGCTTTGAGGCCAGAGAAACCACATTCTAGTAGCTGTTTGTCTGAGAGGATCTTGCCATTTTTTCTTGCATCCCTTACTTCCCTTACTTTTTCCAATTGTACCTTCAATTAAAATGAGATCAGGTTTCCTACCAACTTGCATTAGTTATAGTTTCCCCTACTTCTCTTTCCATTAAATACCAGCCTTAGAATAAATGGGAAGTTAAAGCCTGAAATTCATTTTCTCTGAACTTTTCTGGTAATTATCTAGTCTCTGTTACATTTTCAATGACGAGTAAATTTTCCAAACTGGCAAATAGAATCACAGTTTTTCTGTAGAAGAGGGGAAACTGCTGCATCTTAACTAGACAGGCTTCCCTTACTTGGGCCTGTCACCATTTCTTCCTTCACAAAGTTCTTTCACACAAATTCATTTTTGCATCAATTTCTAGGTAATTCTGGATATTGGCACATGTTCAAACATGAAGTAAATCCTGAGGACAGAACCAATGCCTTGTTGAGAAATTCCAGAATTCTGGGGAGTTGTTTAAAACTGCACTTTCTCTGAAGAGCAGTATTTCCTGGGGACAAAGAAACCTGATCCAATTATTGTATACTGGATTACATTTAGGCTTATTCTGCCTAAAGAATTACCTGAAATGCCATGTGGAGATGTCGAGGCCTGGTCTTTTTTTTGGCCATCAGGATCGTGTGATTCAAAGGATTTGTTTCTGTATGTTTATTTCCTGATTAAAAGTTTGATTTGCCTATGTCATCAGGCTCTGTCTTTTACATAGTTTTGACCTTCTAAATTACAAAGATTCATCAGAACTGGAGTACTATAAAATGGAAATGAAGATAAATAACTATCTGTATATAATCTTTGTCTGTGTTCCTAATACACCATTAATTTTTATCTGTTGAACTTTTAAATGAAAAATATTTTTAGATGAGAACAAATGGAAAAAAAACCTGTTTATTTCTTCCCATTCTTGGTGTAGAATTGGTGACCCATTATGATATATATTGTACACAGGTTTTGAAATTTCAGCTGATATACACATTCTTCTCTACTTCACAATTTGTTCCCTCTTTTGACTTTTATCTATTATAAAGGTCAACTAAGTCCTTTAGTCCACAAGCTGAGGAAATAAATTGTACCATTAGATGTAGAAAAATTTTTATGATACCAGTTTACCTGTATGTCTCCTATATGTTTTATGCAATGATCTCTCCAGATAAACAGTTTTAAAAATACATTCTCTAAAATGAAAATTGTATCCCAGAGTATCATTTTCATAACTGCTACCACTGCTCTCATTCACATGGTGCTGCTGGGTTTTGTTACTCTTTTTTCTTGGTCTTCTTTGCAATCTCTTTAGTTTTTATTTCAGGCTTAAAGTACAAATATTAAATTTGTCAGGCAGAAGGATGAGGATTGGTGGTGACTATGTGTGAGATGCTATAGATCCAGTAACACTGGAAATGCTATAGAATGTTTACTGTATAAACTGTTGGATGGTTTTATGTCAAAGATGCAAAACAGCAATGACACTGAAAAGAAAAACTACTTTTAGAAATTCACTGAGAGATTCCAAGCAGATCTATAACAAATGAGGCAGAAAGCATCATCTGTCATAAGAAAAAAGTACTTGAAAGGACAAGGGTCTTGCTACTGCTGATTAAATGTAATATGCTACGTGACAATGCACAAATGTGAAATGCTTCAGTGAAGAAGATGAACAGGTCCTCCACTGCATCAGAACAGCAGATCATTCTTGCTGAAGTCCATTATCATTAAAGCTATTAGCATTTGTGTAAAAAAACATTAAGAAGAAAAACGTAGGCAAATAATATCATGAGAGGGATGATCCAGATTCCAAATGCCCTGAAAGACTAAAAGCCCTGAATTACTTGCATTTACCAAAAACAATCTCTTTTTTAGTCCCACTGACTAACTAGTCAGCAAACCTAGCTCTGTCTGGGAAGCCTCATCAAAGATGCTAAATAAAAGGTTCAGCCATGAACCATATCCATCACAAACTGAAGGTCTATTTGAAGTAATGCTTCATTTTATCCATACCAACCCAGGAAAATTTAATTTCTGTCCAGGATAAACTTGAAATAGATTATCTAATGTTACAAAAGAAAGAGTTGAAAGCAGCCAAACCAAAAGAAATATCCACATAGTTTTACAAGGAGCTGGTTTACAGACAGGAGTTGACATAAAAGTACAGATAAGTTCTGGTATCCTCTACCTTCAGTTCTGAATCAGCGCTTAATAAATTTTCATGCCAAAGGATTAATCAAATTCATTAGCTAGGACTGGAAAATTGATAGTATTATTTTGTCATGACAGCTCTACAGTCACTTGTGAATAAAGTCATCCACAAAAGCATCTGACATTTATCCAGAAGTTAATAACTATCAGTGTGAAGTTCATTGAATACTAAAAGAGATGGAGAAGAGTGTCATTCATTGTACTGCAGCCTGAAATACCATTAGTTAATTTTATGAAGATTAAACAGAGATTAAGAAGCATCATAGTGTTGTTTTTCCCAAGCCAGTCTCCAGTGTTGCAGAAAGTATGTAATGCTTGCAATACAGATCTAGAAAGATCTAGAATCACAGAATATCTCTAATTAGAAGGGACCCATAAGGATCATCAAGTCCAACTCCCTGTTTCTCACCTAAAACTAAACCCTATTACTTAGAGCACTGTCCAGATACTCAGTTCCATTATCTCTTGTCCAGTCTCTGGTCACCAGAGAGAGGAGCTCAGCTCCACACCTCTGCTCCACTCACCTGTTTGAGAAAGTTAGTAACTGCAATCAGATTGCCCCTCAACCTTCTCTTCCCCATGCTGGATAAACCAAATTACCTCTGTCACTCCTCTTAAGTCTTGTCCTCAAGATCTTTCACCATCTTTGTTGGCCTCCTCTGGAAACACTCAAATCACTTGTCATTTTCATTCTATTGAAGAACCAAAAGTTACACACAGTATTTGAGGCAGGGCTGCGCCAGAGCAGTGTAGGGTGGGGAGAAAGCGTAAGGAGACGACACCAAACTATGGTTCATGGGTCAAAGAAGTATCTGTTCAGATATTTCCTTGCTTCTATCAAAAATAATCCAGGCTGGATTACATTTTACATTCTGATCTATTGTGTTTTCTCAGTCAGACAAGATAGAACAACCTGCCTGCTTTCAGCATCCCAGCACCAAAGATGCCTTTTATCCTTCTCTACTATGAACCAAAGCTACACAGTGCAACTGTATGTTTGGCATAGACAACAATGAAGGAAAAGCCTGTAGAATATAGAATATATCTTCATTCTCCACACTTCATTGTCAGAATTAATAGCTTGTGCAACATCTGCAATTTCATATCTGAGATGTTACTTTTTGAAAACTGTGCTAAGAATCTAGTTGAATTATCTACTCAAGGATAGTGGGTAGATGTATCAATGCTGAAGTTAGGCTTCATAAAGCCATACATGGGTCCCATCTCTAGATTTTCTTGTAACCAAGGAAAGAATCATTTCCTTGGTTACATGATTACCTTGTTGATGGCTTTAACTTGGAGAAGGCATTTCAATTCATCAGCAGTGATGATATCTGCAAAATAAATGTCAATGTTGTAATTTAAAATTGTTTATTTTCATGAATCATGTGAATTTCTGTGACTGCATGAACTACTGACAAGGCAAAACATTCTGGTCTTCCTACATTTGCATCAGGCTGGGATTCAAGTAGCCTTGAGAGAACAAGGCTGATTACCCTATTGCATCTCTCATCTGAGTTGAATTTTGTAAGTTAAACTAAGCATAATACATATCCAGTGATAGTGTAATAGTCCTTATACCTGCGGTTCCATTTCCTAAATATATGTGTCTCAATTTAGCTGGGATATTCAAGCTCTTTGTGAGAATCTCAGTGTTTCTATGAAACAGTTAATACTGATACTCAGATTCTGGGAGGCATGAGAGTATTCATTTTACAGCTGTTAATGGCTAGATGATATCAACATGGTATCTGAGATGTGATTCTCCATATAAATCAAGAGAGAAAGAAATATTTTTATTTTAATTCAGATCTTCAGATGCTTAGTGTTTAAAAAACGACACATATTGAAGCCTTTCTTGAAATGCTTTAGAGTAACTTGTTGATGTTAAGAAATGTGTATTCTGAACAGAGATATTAGTACTGTGTATTTCTCTGTGTTTCTGCAAACTATTGACAGAAATGTGGAAGTGTTCCCAGCTGTAGGCTTCTACCTCACAGTGATTCTTGATTCACTAATGACAACTGAGTATTAGACATAAAGGAAAGCCAAATACTTGTATCCTCTATGCAGAGAGGGCAAAAATTTAAAGGATAGCCTCAAAGTTTTCTAAACTTCTTGGACTCTGGTTTGTTTCTAATATTTATGTCCAGTACACATTCCTGATTATGTGTCCATTTACTTTTGCCCTTCAATAATGTCTCCAATCAAGAAAATTTTGCCAAGCCTTTTGCTATGTGATACCACAAAAGTAAGACTAAGAAAATAAAATATGCACTTGCATTTTTTGCTTTTAGCTTCTAATATAATTATAAAACAGAAAAAAAATTGGCAGTGATAAATCATGGCTTAAAAATTTTGCTACTACCATGAAGCCTAAAGCAGGACAGAAAAACAATGCATTACTGCTAGGGTGTGGGGGGTTTTTTGTGTTTTTTGTTTTGGTTTGGTTTTTTGGTTTGGTTTTTTTTGGTGGGACAAACATTAGAGATTAAATTATTTGTATTAAATGAAAGTGTACAGGCTTTGGACAGATTCAGTCAGGGAAGAAGATTTCAGCAGAAATAGTAAAAGAAAATCTGAACAATGAAAAAGTACTGGGAAACACTGTCTTTTAATTAATAAGAGAATCAATTCCTTTCTACTGCAATTCTGTCAAATATCAACTTTGGAAGAGTTGTTTGAAATCTTGAGGGAAAAAGATGTGAGTAATCAATACACAAAATATTGGGTTTTTTTCTTTAATATTATGTAAAATGGAAATACCAGTATTTTCATTCTAATATTGGACATTGATCTAGTGACAAAGGGAGCCAGCAGAGAAACATGTTTGCAGTTTCTAAAAGCTCAGATGTAGCTGATGAGTGGTCATGTCTGAGGGACTATCAAACCAGCATTGTTGCCAGAGCTACAGGTGATCTGAGCAGAGGTTCCAGAGAACTTGAACTAAGACAGAGAATACTGATACTTGAGCAAACTGCTAACATGCAGAGCCAGACAAAAAGTATATGGGTTAAAAAGAAGAAATGGTCTTACGTATTTTCCCTGGCTTTCTTTACAGAATCACAGAATCACAGACTGGTTTAAGCTGGAAGGAAGCTCCAGAGACACCCAGGTCCAGCTCCCCTGCACAGGCAGGGACACATTGAGTCACTTACCCATGATCATGCTCAAAGAGATTTTATTATCTCCAAGGATAGAGTCTACACAGCTTCTTCCACCAACCTGGACCAGTTCTCGGTCATCCTAATGGTGACAAGAATGTTTCCTGATGTTCAGAGGGAACCTCTTGGGTTTCCAATTGTGCCTGCTGCCTCTGGCCCTGTCACTGGGTACCACTGAAAGGGGCCTGTCCTTCATGCTCCTCCCCTTCAGATGTTTGTGTGTGTGGATGGGATCCCCCTGATTTTTCTCTACTGCATACTGAGCAGTCCCAGCTCTCTCAGCCTTTACTCACAGGCAAGATGCCCCAGCCCCATAATAGTCTAACTGGCCTTTCACTGGAGTAAGTCCAGTAAGACTGTATCTCTCTTATTCTGGGGAGCCAGGACTAAATGCTTAAGTGTATATTTCATATAAAATGCAAATTTTGATCTGAGTATACTTGATAAAATTTGTAACAGAATTCTTTAGATTGGGTATTCCTTCAAAGCACTTCTTTTGCTAAGTGTGGATTACAATACAACAAAGATGAACAGGTTTCCCAGCCTTTGGGTTCTATGGTTTTTATAATGCCATCTGAGTAACAGGAGAGATTTTTGAAATTTTTGTCCATCTGGGGAAAGTACATAGCTTGATAAATAAATAAAGTTTTGTGTTGTTTTCCTTGATGTGAAAAGTTCACAGGTGTTCATTTCAAACAGAAAACTGGTATCATGATTAAAGCACAATGTGAGCTCTTTTGTTTGGCTAGAGGTAGAAATGCAGGGGAATGGTGCCACACGATATAAATATTGCAGAATAAATTATCTGAGAATTGTTTAGAAGGCTGCCATTATATGTGTATTGGGGATTTTCAAAAGAAATACAAGTTGGAGGAAACATTTGTTGATGCCCTCAGTCTGCTGCCATTATTGCCTCAGTAAAACTCTCACTGGCTGATGAACAAGTGCATAAAGCAATGCTTTTGGAGGTCACAGCTACAGCTATGTTCTATTGCAAATGCTTTGTGGACTGTGAACTCCAAATAAAAACGAAGTATCTTGTTTTACCAGAGTAAATTAAGAGAATAATTTTCATTTCTAAAGCATTCAGGATGAACCCTCAGATCCCAGTGATTCCACCTGAGAGCAGAATTTTTGAGACAGAAATTGTCAAATGACAAGTTTTGTGTGGGAGGTTGGAGCAGAGCACAGAGTGTCTATTAAGGTGTTCTGAGGTATTTTAATATAGATAAGGTATAATTTTTTTTACAGAATTTAATTTTTGTTCACAGTAGACATATTTTTCAAAGACAGAACACCTAGATATCAAACAATGCAAAGAATATATAGAAAATCAGCTTCATTGGCTAACAAAGGTCTTAAAATATTTCTTGGAGACTCCTGTTTGTAGATAAATGCCAATGGCAGAGATTACTCCTCACTGCAAAATAAAACTAAATTTAGGATAAAGATGTCTACATGTGTTATGATGTACCTGTGTTTACCTGAACATGATTCAAAAACCATGTATTCGTCACCTGGATGGGTCTGTTGAAATATGATTGTAATATTTTGCAGAACCAACATATCAGTTTTGCTGGTAATATAATACCTGCATTGCTGACTACATAACTTTGTAGTCTTACCTTTGATCAGTAAGGTCTGCTAACGTTGCTGCGCAGAAACACAATCATCACCTCACACTACACAGTTCATCTCATCTAACCTGCAGCTAAGGCTCACATACTCACAGAAGTTCAGGCACATAAAGTAGGAGTGAGTCTGCCTGAATCTTGTGTGTCCCACTGTGAGTTTCACAGAATCAAGGAATCACAGAATCATAGAATACCTTTGGTTGAAAGGGACCTTAAAGATCACCCTGGAAGAGTATCCCTGTTCCTCTTGTGTATCACTGGATCACCTCTGTGATGATCCTATTCTCTCAGGGTAGTCTGTAGAGAAGCTCCTGGGCCTGGGACTTCAAAGGTTTCTTTAACAGAATATTTACTCAATTGAGGTATTTAAACATGAAAGTGTCAGTGACACTTGTATTCTGAATTCCTTTCAGCATTCTTTTTTATTCCTCTCATATTCATTGGGGTTTCAAATATGAAAATTAAATCTCAAGAGAACTTGTTAATAATTTTGTTTTGGCTACAGCTGGCACTCAGGCAATCCAGGAGATTTGTTTTATAATCCTTTAATAAAAGTCTCCTTTTAGAAATATTTATGTCTTATTATCTCAGACATTAGATGCAAGATTTACCTATAATATCAGAATGACAGTGGATTAGTATGAAAATAAGACTGCTGCTGTGGTGTTTCCATACTGTCTGGTCACTTCCTCTTCAAGAAGAAATAGAAACAGTACACAACACCCTGACTGCCTTGGCAGACACTCACTAAAACTACTCAAACTGTGAGAGGGCATGAAAACCACTAAAAAACTGTTATTGTTTGTGTTTACTCTTAAACTAGAAATTACTTACAATACAGTTCATCTTTAGAAGCAGTTATAATAGCTGGCAACTTGGAAAGATCTTTGGAAATTGGTATATTTTTAAAAAATCAGACCCATTTTAATTCTCTTTTTCTGCTGTTTCAGTCAAGGTTTGGATGGCTTATATTGACTGCTCTCTTTGAGATACAGCATAGAAAGCTTTAACATTCTGCTGCTGGCTTTTCATTATACCACAAAGCACTAAAGCAATTGGCCTTCTTCCTGATGTTATTTAGTTTCTATGGTTGTCGTGCGTTCACCTAGATGATCTTTTCAGATCTCTTCTTTCCATCAGAGAATGAAAGTAACCTTTTCTATAATTGTTTTTTCATGGAAAAGAGGGCCCCATTTTTCAGTGGATAATAAATGATGGTAATCATCTGATTCCTCCCATACTACATAGCCCCCTCTTTTCAGACAAGAAAAAAATAATAATTCAGGAAAAATAATTAGAAATTAAATTGCTTCCGAGCATTTCCCTTTCAATGAAAACCTCTCTCACCCTTAGTTTTCTGCTGGACATACGTAATCTAATCATCAGCTGTCACCAAGTAATTGAATATCCTTGAGTTTGAACTGTAACAGGGACAATGATATATGTCTGTTCCTGTTGCTTTTGACTTCACAAAGAGATGGCTTGTATGTAATTGCACCAGGTGGTTCAGCGTTCAAGCTCAATTTGCCTGCCAGCTATATATATGCATATAAACACACATATTAAAAAATCAATGAAAGTAGAACACACTGTAGATTATAATATATGAATAAATGTATGTATAATGTATGTAGTATTTTCTATTCTGTTTTGACATACATTCACCTCTTTTGGATAACTCACTGTGGTGGTTTGACCCTGGCTGAATGAAAGGTGCCCACCAAAGCTGCTCTATCACCCCTCTCCTAAGCTGGACAGGAGAGAAAAAACAACAAGGCGCTCATGGGGCAAGATAAAGACAGGGAGAGATCAGTGAGCAATTTCCATCCTGGGCAAAAGAGAGCTGACTTGGGAAAAAAAATTAATTTAACTTATTATCAAAAAAATCAGATTAGGGTAATGAGAAACAGCAGTCCTCATGAGGCTGTTCTTAACTAGTTAGTTCCAGGCAGAGATGCATTCTGCATATTGGTAGGTTAGAGGTACTCATCTCACCCTGAGACTTTTTTTTTATTATTTTTGATACACATATAAAATGTGATGAATTTCTCACTGGCACAAGTGGTAGTTAAAGGGTTGAGAAGATATTCTTCCTAGGATCTATTCCTTAAAGCTAAAATGCATCATGCCATTTAATTGACCTGATGCCATTAGCCACAGATTTAATATGCTTCTACATGTAAATTTCATGTGCCAAAGTTCATGCTATTTCAGCTCTTACTTTACAAGAACAAAAATTGACATGGTAATTAAAGAGACAACCCAGATTTGCAAATTTAAACATTTCAGTGATAGCTTGACAGTATGGCTACAATTTTTGCCCAACAGTATATCAGAGAGAAGTGTCCCTCTGCATGGTACATACATAGCTGGGAAAATGGAGACATATTTCTGAGATGGGAGGAGGAAACTAGCCAGGTGAAAGTATAACACAGGCTATGGAAGAAGACTGCTGTGATACAAAAAATCTTTAGTTCATCTAGGTAGCCCAATCACTGCAACCTGGATCTCCTATTTCCAAATTCTTTCTCCTAATGTTTAAATTTTCCAAGCTACTGCAAAAAAGAAATCTCAACAGAGAGTGTTGCAGATAAAGGGGAAAAAAAAAAGTTTTGGCAGATTATTTAAAGACAGACAAATAAAAAATTGCTTAATAAAGTCCTGAATCTCTTCTTTGACAGGTATGACATTTTAGGCACCTAGGGACAAGCCAGACTGGTTATGACTTCACTCATGAGTGGTGTTGTCCTCTGCTGCTGATGCTCACATTTTATATAATACTTTGCTGACTCACCAGTGAGTTTAACAGATTACTATCTTCTGCAGCCTGGAACTTAGGCACAAATGTTCCATCTGCACCTTATGTGCTTAAACCTGTCCTTTATGGGATATCTTCCCCTGCAGAGGTAGGGAATTTTTTATTTTATCAGTGTTTTTTCACACATATTTATTTTAACCCAAACATAGTAGACATTATTTTGTTTATTCTCACTGCCTGTTTAACTTTGTAATGTTGCTTTTACCAGCTTGAGCTGACAGTCTTTAAATCATTGGTTCTTTCCATTAAATCAGATTTCCATGATGCAAATCAAGATCCTGGATCAAGTTGCCACCTGATACACCTTTCAGTATTCCAATGAAATTATTTAGGCCACTTGCATGCTGAATGTAGTCTAAATGAGCAACTGTTGAAATTTTACCCATGGTTCAACAAGGGGAAAACAACAAGTGGAAAATAGGAGAATGCTATTAGTGGATGGATGTGCATAGAGTTAATTATATTTACATTGTGAGGTCAAATAAGTCCTTCTACGCATTTATTTTGACTCCTTTCCATCAATGAATTTATTGTCCAATAAACACATGCACAATATAACTGCTTGTGCAATGCCTGAAATAAGACATCTGATCTTTAGGTATATTTGCATTGAATGAAGCATATTTTAAAAGTCATGTTTGCTGTATCCAGACACAGAGAGGAATAGCAAAACAATTTTAGGCATTTTGTGTTAAGTTAGGAAGTTTCATTTGTGCAAATAAGCAAAGTTTGGCCAATAAGTTTATTCCAAGAAATCCCCTGAAAATTAGAATCTGAAAATATCATTTTGATCAAGGTAAATTTAAAATAGACACTTTATAATTTTTTGAAAGATGTGATTGCACAAGGCTTTTTTGCTCACTAACCAAATGGTTTATTTATAAGTACACTTAATCACACTGCAGTATATGCCTTAAGGATTTGGAACAAAATACTCAACTAATTATTATCTGATTTAGTTCTGTGTCTGTAGCACAATATACAATTTCTTGTTTGAAAATTGTTGCAATAAGAAAGGAAAAAAATCTTAGAGCAATGAATTTGGCATAGTTTTCAGAGAACTGTAGAGCAACTCTCTTACAGTGCACAGAATTTGGTAAGGATATGCCTAAACTCTACTTTTATTTATGAGTGCAACCATCACTCAACAGCAATATAAATTTTTGGGATTTCTTTTTAAACCATTGGAGTATATTCCCTTTCTATAGTTTTCCAGAGTGTCTATTTCATTCAAGAACAATGTTAAAAGTTCAGGGATGAATTTGGCCTGAAGGTTTTGCTTTCATCCAGAGGGGCAAAAAGGGAGCATCAGCTCTATCCCTGTGGGCCCAAAATCTGCACATAACCTCTTGCACATGATGGAAGTAGCATGTGAGAATAACAAGTTGAAGCCCATTCCCAGCTTTACCAGGAAAGAAGAGTTGCAGTAAGTCAAGCCCTGTTACCTGTAGTGAAGACAGGCATTTATTCATTGAAGACAGCATGGAAGACATTGACATTCCATGCCAGGCCAGATGGAAGATAGACTTATTGAAGATAGTATTGATCACTGAGCATCAGACTGAGCACTTGTTTATGAATATGCAAGATTCTCCTCATAGGGAGGCTCTGTTTACTTGGTAGAGTAGATACATTATATCAAAGGAATCAGTTTTGTGTTTACCAAGTATCCTCTCTACAATTGCAAGAGCTTTATTTTATAATAATTCTAAATGTCTTTCCTCATGCTATGGAAACATCAAGTACCAGTACATGTTATGTTTCTTGATTTCACCTAAAACTGTGATGTATAGTACTAACTCTGTTCAAATAAAAATATATAACTGTGTTCTAATTAAAA
>WEIU01007084.1:206848-257942 GCA_013389925.1 Aegithalos caudatus | reverse complement strand
CTTTGTTTTCACAAGTTCCCAAAATAGCTGTTTTAAATTAATCCAGAGAAGGCTGAGGTGATACAGGAGGTAACACAGAAATTAAAAGCTTCTGTCTTGCCCAGTGTATTATTCATCAAGCCTATCACACCAAACTGGGCTGCAGTATCACCACTTTGATATATATTGACACTGTTGTCAATACTGCACTTTTGTGTTCTCTTCTTTTGAATAATCCTATTTAATGCTCAGAAATCCAATTTATACTGAAATCTGGTAGGTCCCATTAATTGAATTTTGACTCCTGCTGAGACAAGACAGCAATTGTATGTTATGATTATGTTTCTGCCTTTTTGGTTCTTCACACTTTGTGTCCTCATCTCTGTCTCCAGAACACAATCTCTTATGCTGAATATCTGCTTTGGTCCAAGTTTTCACAAGTGGACAGCCTCCCTCTTAGGCTGGCCTAAATCGTGATGTACTTACCACAATAACTTTCATCTTTCCTCAGGAATTTCAGTATATGCAGTCCTGGCAGCCTGTACTTGATGTCTCTTTCCAGGGTTCATTTGATTTCTCCTATTTTTTCCTCTGCCTTGATGTCTGATTAGTTACATACAGTTTACATAACTGTATTGTGATGCTAACTGCATTATCTCTGAATAATCCAAGACATGCACACTGACATTTGATTTTCAGTGGAATAGTAACTGGGGAAGAGGTCTGGTTTTTCTTCACAAATATACTCAGATGCAACATATATTGTCATACATTATTTGTGCAATGATAGGCTGAAAAGCTTCAGAAAGATGGAAACTAATAATCTCAATTCCTGGTGCTTGGCAAGCAGTGCAGGTATGTGCCATGGACCTGAACTCCCACATGGTGGAAGGAAACAGTGAGGCTGAAAGACATTAAAGAAGTAACACTGATAACTTATAAGCAACAGGCAAGTTCCTCTTTAGTTTCTGCAGAGGAATCTGGGTTCAAGCTTTTTAGGGATGTTTATTCTCTGTCCTAGGAGCTCCATTAGAGTCGAGAGTGCTGAGTTGAGGTGTGCTTTTGGTCAGAGAGTAAGCACAAATTTATGCCAGAAATTTCCTCAGAAAATGATTATCCCATATGGCTTGTGGGAGATATCTAGGCTATGTTTTGACCTTATATTTCAGGCTCTGTTGCTGCTCACCATGGCAATGGGAACATAAATGGGNAAAGCCAGATAGCAACACCTGCATAGGGTCAGAGAGAAGGACTAAGCTTTCTAAGATGAAGATACGTGGGGATGTGTCTTTTCTGACACTTTTTATTTTTTTTTTTTTCCTGCCCTGGTTTATTAAGTTCCAGTAAACAAATAAAATATGTTCTCTTTTTGATGTAGCTTGGCTGAGTCACTACATTTCGTAACAGTCAGAGGTGCGCAGAAAGTTTGTTGTAGCTGGATTCAGGCCCACTGGACTTGCTCAGATAAATACACTTGGTGCAAAGAGGAGTGTTAAGAGCTTTCTAACCCAACCTACCTTTGGGAAGAACAAAAGCTGCTAGAGGCTGCACAGGGAAAATNNNAAAATAAGAGGCAAATTAACTGTCCCTGTGCACTCATCACTGCTTCCTGAGGTGTGGTTCTCGTCCAGGCCGTGCTGAGCTCTCTGAGGCTCTCCTGATGTTCTCTGCAGATATGTATGTCTTGAACATGTGGGAAGTTTTGTTGTTTTGCTGGGTTTTTTTTCCCAAACACATTTCAGAATCCAGGCCCGCTGCTACAGCTGCTTCCCTTCAGCAAAACCGCTTCAAACCGTGTTGAGGTTTTGTGGCTCTTTGTAGCTGCAAACCTACTCACAGCCAATTTCCTCACATTACAAGGTTATTTTAACAACATAGTAATTTTAAGTGGTTCCACAAATGCCCTCATCTTTTGTCTCCATTTGTTAGCTCCTCACTTCTTTCTTCTAAACATGTTTTTCCATCCCTTCAGCAAAGCAAAGTGAGTCCCGTGCTCCCAACAAGGGTATATCAGTGCTGATGGAGAAGACTGGAAGAATGCTTGAGGGCATTCCCTCAATCCACAATTTAACCCGGTCCTTTCTGATTCCTAGGATGAAGGTCTCAGGTTTAAGCAGACTGTTTGTGTTTTCACAACTGTATGGCTTCTTTGCATGCATGTGGTCTGAGCATTGAGCATCAGCAATCAGAGCCTGCAAACAGCCTGATGCATTAGGAAATCTAAACTGTGCTGCTTGTTTACTTTGAGTACAATGTAATCTTGGCAAGAACTCCTGTCTTGCATACACAAAGTTTGTAAGTTGATTGCTGAGCTTAAATGGCATAGGCTGGGTAATGAATTTTAAAGTTTGTGTTTCTATTCTTTAGTGACCCTGTGCACATGACATGAAGGTGCAAAGCACCCCTGAAGCTCCTTTCAGATATTCAATAACAGTGTATGTGCTGAGCTAATCAGAGGGATTTGACATTTTGATATTGAATAGATGAACTAAGGACTAAAGAAATTATTACTGTAATTTCAGTGAAGTCAGGGCATGGACTGGTCTAAGTAATGGTTCTGGTCAGATGGTCTACTTGCCGTGTTCATTAATAGCAGTTAGTACTACTGTACAGATTTTGTGGACTCACAAAATGCATTTTACAGAATCAGTACTAATTGACATTCAGCAGATAATACTGTTCTATACCTTGAAAAGGACATACCTTTTTTTTCCCCTTTAAAATGAAACTAAAATTTCCACAATAAATAATTATGACCTTGGTAATAATTTAGTTTTTCCATTTGGTGATACATAGATACTCTTTCCATTTTTCTTCTTCAAAGTAATTTGGGAAATAAGACAAACCCAAACAGTCCTGATTCCCAATCACAATGGCATTCCAGAAAAAAAAGGAAAATTATTGAGAAGATGCTCTCTTATAGGGGGTAAAGTAACAAAAGTTAATTAAATGTATCTAGGCTCCAAAAAGGCTCTAAAATAATTTTTATGCTATGCCTGCACCTTTGAAATCTACCAAGGATGCATAAATTCAGATGTGTGAAAAGGTTTGCTTTCCATCACTACAGCTGATTTGCTTTCAGTAGGAAATTACAATTTGTAAATTCTTTCTCATTTAATTTCATGGTAGTTACTAAAGTCAGCTGTTTGACTTCCTCATGTTATCTGACAAATATTAATAAACTGTAGTGTCAGTATCCCTGATGTTATGTTCCTTTGAATGCAGAGTATTTTGTCCACGGCACACGTAAGTGTGTCTTGATGGTTTTCAGTTACAGTAGAACTAGTATTACACCTTACAAATGTTGTTTTTCTAGTATCATGTCATCATGAGCTTAATTCCTTGTGGAATTTCCCTTTTTTCTGAGGAAAAAAAAATTAGTAACCATCCCAGTAATATCCTTTTTCCCAGATTTTTTGGTTTTGGTTACATGTTTCTGTATCTCTCTAATGAAATGCAAAGCTGAGCTGTACTTTCACAGTGAACCATCTCCTTTTAGCATCTTCTTTCAAGTAGTCTGTGCACTGTTTTAGTTGTGTGAGAAACCTTATCTAGATATCTTATTGCTACCCTGGTGAGAAAAGCAGTGTGTCCTTTAGAAAGGCTTCACAGTGTTCCCAGGAATGGATGTAGTGTTTCCAGCTGAGATTGACCAGGAAATGGCCATGCTAGGGTCTTTGAAATCATTAACTTCTGGTGTAGAAAGTATTTAAACTGTACAACTGGGCTGTCTTCTGCAGGTGTGGTGGAAGCATTTTCTCAAAAGTTTGTGATTTTTTTCTGGTCAGCTTTTCAGACTGAAGTGGATCACACCTGAAAACTGACCTGTCTAATGAGTATAGCCTGCATCTTCTAGTGTTGTGCTGAAGTGTAGGTTTGAGCTGACAGATGGTTGTGTTTTTCCAGTCCTTTGGACCATGAGCAGTTGAACTTTATTTCTTTTCAGACCATAAGATGTGCTGCTAACAAATGCTCTCTTGCCTGATTCTCTAGTGCAGTGTGTATTCAGAAAAACTCTTAGACTGAGCTACTGTGGAAAAGGAGGCTGCCTAAAAGAAAGTCTTCTCACACATTACAGCTGGTTGTCTTTAGTTTTGACCCCTTTGGCTGGAGAGCAGGGACCAATATCTAGAGGGACTTCCACATGTAGTTCAGCATCTGAGGAAACCACTTCAGAGTTCCTCGTCTTGTCTCACTTCAGGCTGGGAATCCTTTTCTGCCTGTGATAATGGATACAGAAGGCCCATCCTCTAACTGCAGCCTGGGGGTTTAGTGTGTAGCTACACTCCTTAAACTGCAGTTTTCTGCTCATAAAGGAGAGTGTGCTTGGAGGGAGTAAATTTCATGGGGCATCTCTTCTGGAAGTCCAAGGAGTGTGTAGAGCAAATGGTGCATACATCAAAATAATCATCCCGAGGGTGTGCCCTTCTTAAAAGAAGGAAGTGCAAAATGATGCTGTGAGATTGTGGCAGAGATATTTACCTCACATTTGCTCCTCAAATTCCTCCTAGTGCTCTGTGTGACAGACTCATGTGAAATTCCAGATCTGCTGACAGATGAGGAATGTCACTGTGTAGGTGCAATATGTGCACAGTATTTAGTTTTAGATTCCTGATTTTAAAGGCTAGATGAGATTACAGAGTTATAATTTCAAGCTATTTACCATTTTCTTACCCCTCTTCCTTTGGGCTGTAGTCAGAGTTTGTAACATATTTAAGGTTTCCAGTCTGATTGCCAGCACTAATGCGTCATTTCAGTAGATCAGCCAAGTTGGTTCTGCCAGGGCCTCTGAAGTGGCCTGCACATCTGTTAGGGAGAAAGAAAAAGCTATGGGCCACCATCTGGTATTTGATGCTTTGCTGTCATAACAGATTCATTGAGGGCCCAACTGGACTTGACTTCCACTGTGCAAAGTATTGAACAGCAAGAAACACAATTGTTCTGGAAAGGTTTGCTGTGGGGAGATAGAAAATGGGTAGGAAAAAACCCTAGAGAGTATTCAAGGAGTGATAGGAAGTTGTGTAGCTTTCATCTGGAGTAGACCCCACTGCCTGGGAGCCTGGACATTCTGAAGGGAATGCAGCAAGACCCCATGTAGAGCAGTTGGCTCTAACACCACTGATAATGACGGCAATATTTGCCTCTGGAAGCTGGGATTAAATTGCTTTATTTCTTTAACCATCTGTTTGAAATAGCTTCTTACCATCTTTCATCCACAAATTACTTTTATATTGACATGCCACATTTTGCTGTTCTAAGAGCTTCTCAAAGGCTTGCTATTTTTAGACTTGTAATAATGGATGTGTGCATGACTCCTCAGCTGGCAACCAGCTTGTTAACTCAGACTGGTGCCTGGTTCTTGCATCTTTTTATATTTCGAGTCAACTGTACCTTTTGAGGTAGAATATCTGAAATAGAGTAGAAGTAGGTGTATAAAACCAAAGGGGAGGGCAAAAACATCTGATTTTCATTATATTCTTTACCTTCTGTGCTGCGTGCATCTTGGGTGTGTTGGACTTGCTGGAGATACACTGAACTATTGCACTGTACAGGCTGGCTGATGTCTTGTAATCCTGTAAAAATAACTGAAGTTAGAAATAAAATGAATAAACAGAAGGACGCTGGAGTAGTCTTACAGGGGGAATGTCAGTGTGTCAAAGCTATAAGGAGGGTTTCCACTCACTGGCACATTACCTCAGTTGAGTTATGGTTTTCTGCAGTAATGAACACACTGTAATTATATAAAATAAGTTAATTGGCATTGTGTGATGATGGCTCTTCAGTGAAATAATAATGTGGGACCAGGTTGTCTGGGAGAGCGATTTCTCCAGCCACCCATAGACAACTGACAGGTGGTTAAGTTAGCCAGGTAAATTCCATCAGGAATGTGGGTAGATGGAGTCCAGGAGACAATTCAGGAGGTAAGTGCAGGAGCCTGTCCTTAGGTAATGTAATAAATGAGATCTCTTACAGTAAACAAGGCAGAGTTCTGCCTATGACTATCTGTAAGGTAATCATGTTCTTTGAACTTTCCACTTATTGACATATAATACACGTTTCTTTGTCCTTTTTGACTGCAACTTAATACAATCGGGTGAAGTACTGATCAAGAAGAGTAGCTACTGAAATTGGTTGTCCTCTTTCAGAAGTAGCTAAACACAGTACCTAAACATGTAGTAGCATGTGGCCTCTTTGACAAGGAGATGGAAAAATACCCATTTTGAGGCAATGGAAACCATGGTAAAAATCCAGAGGAGTAATGAAGGAAAGTAACATTTCCCAAACAGAAGAATTGTTTCTTGTGCATATCTGGTGCAAAATACAAATGCTTATGCTTAGGGAATAAATTGATCATCAAAATCACAAATTTATGCTTAGGGAATAGATTGATCATCAAAATCACAAATTTATGCTTAGGGAATAGATTGATTATCAAAACCACAAACATTAATAGTATGTCTTTGCTATGCAAGATCTTTTTTTACCTTCCAAAGCACTTGGCATCCTCTACAAGATGCAATGTAAACCATTGCATACATGGCTGATGCCATCTGCTCTATCAGGCAGTTTTTCTTATCTATATTTTCCTTTAAGGACATAGGGATTTCCCACAGCTTCTTCAGTTTCACTGAGTTTTTGTCATGCTTTCTATACAAAGTTTGTTGTCAAGGGTACATGCCACAGGGGAGAATTAAATCACCCAAATCCCCTGTGCATGCACTAACCTAGTGTTTAAAAATTCTCCATCTATGTGAGTTTTGCTTAAACCAGGTATGACTTGCTTTTTATCACATGGCCCACCCACATTCACATGCTGACACCATTTGCTCATATTTCATTCTTTCCTGTAGGAACTTTCAGCTGCTGTTTTCCAACTAACATGTTCCACCAACGGTTACTTTCCTTCCTCTTTTAGACAAAAGGCTGTTAAATTCTCTTGATGTTTGTCCTTAAGATGCCAGTCCTGGAAAACTCTGCCTGTTATTTTGACTGCAGTTGGAAAAAGGAGATGCTTTTACATCCATAGGAGAATTTTCTTTTAGGATTTTTCTTTTAGGGACTAATGAACTATTTGTAGTGAGACATTTCACTGTGTTGTCTAATAGCCCTTGTTGAACCCTTGTTCTGTGATAATAGAACAACACAAGGAAAGAAAGTAGTGGAGATGTAAGGGGTTAAACTGAGTTAAGCTGCCACAAGTTGGTGCTGAAAATGGTATGATTTTAATATTCCACAGAGAACTGGATTAAGAAGAGGGAAAGGGAGAAAACTGTAAAGGCACAGCAGCAATTTATTCTTTTTGTTTCATTAGCTTACATAGCTGTGCCAGCACGCATCCCAGCCAATCTTTGTTAAATAAAAATAATGCTGTCATTTGCAGCCAGGTTTCCATGTGGAAAGAAACAAAGACTCAGTAGCACGAAGCTTCATCTCATAAGAAAATTTCTTCTCTTTAAGTATTCTAGTAGACTGTGAGATTACACTTCTACACTTTTTTCCCTATTCCTATTTTCTGAAAAACATTGCATCTAAGAAACAAGGATAAGCAGAAAATTGTTTTCTTTAAAAAAAACAACAAACAAACAAAAAAACCCCAACAACAACAAAAAAAAAGCAAACAAAAAACATACTTTAAAAAAATTTGTTTGCATCAACTTTGATACAAAGTTACATCAAACCAAGTCAGATACTTTTGTGGTACAATGAGGAAAAATGCTACAGAGTAAGATCATATTGTGTACATTATTTGATAACTTCACATGAAATAGTTTTGCTTCTGATTGAAGTCTGAAGTTCTTTCAAGGGAAAGCTCTTTGGAACTTTTCAGGAAATGCTGAGCTGACTGCAGGGTGTACTTCTCCTGTTTAACAAAAGGGAAAAAAGGATAGCTTTTGTTGGTAATGGAAACTGGCTTTACTTATGTCGTCAATCAGCTCTGTGTTAGGGAACCAGGATGCCTCTTGTGTGAACTGTTAACATTTAATGTGTTTCTAGCTGAAAGACTATTTAGTTTAAGAGCTATTGACAATGTGGAATAACTGCAATTAAAATAAACTACAGTTTAATTCCAGATACCAATAGAGTCAATGAGGGAAACCCAGATACCAACTGAGTCAATAGGACCAATGAGAAATCATGTTTATGGCTGTAATTTGGTATATCCGAGAGCTGTAAAATAGAATATCAGACTTGTTTAAATTGAAGCATCTTATAAAGAAATTGAAGGATAGATTCCATTTTCAATATGATTTGAGATCAAAGAGATGAAAATTTAACCAAAGTAACTGTGAACAGGACTCATTAACACTTGAAAATGTGCTTTGCTTTACCTAACTAAAGGATATGGAAATGTGATGATATTTTTCAAAAAATTATAAGAATATTTTTTTCTTATAGCTATTTGACCAAAAGCAGTTTTCTGTGGACCTATGTGCATTTTGACACCTTCAAAGATACAAAAACTGACAGGAGGTGGAAATTTGAAGCACTGTGATTTGTTAAGTTAAAACAAAGTGGGCATTTTCAGCCTATTGAAATACTTTATTTAAAAATAAATCTATCTAAATGATAAAATAGCATACAATGATAAACATCTTCATTCTTTTGAAATCAATTGACCTAAATGAAAGTTTGTAGATAGCTGTGTTTTGCAAGATAGTTCTTTAATTTTTGGCTGTCATGAGGTTTGGGTTTTTTTTCTTTTTGGAAGAAGAATTTCATGGTCAAGTGGAGAGAAGACTGTATAATATTAAATATAAAAAAAGCCTTCCTTTCTTTTCGTCTCTGCCTAGACCTGTTCTGCAGAGGCTTTGCTGTGATTTGTCTTTTCAAGTTCCCATAGTAAAGAATTAGTTGGTTTAATGATTAAGTTAATGATATTCAAGTATTATGTGAGCCCCAAATTAAAAAAAAAAAATGAAAAAGATATCTGAAACTTTTTCTAGAAAGAGAAAAACTGTTTTACTAAAATAACTGAAAGAGCTTGGGTTTTTCAAAGAATTGCTAGGAGATTGTTTCCTGGTATATGAAGGAAATGCTGGGTCTTTGACCAAAACCACGTATCAAAACAGTGGTGATGAACTAAACGAGACCTTGTGGCATGTTGTTTCCGAGTGAGCACTAACCTGGAGGAGGAAGGAAATGGGGGCTGGATCAGGGGCCTGGCCTCTTCCTGTCGATCAGTACAGACCAGACTGACAGGGAAATGCAGATCAGTGGAGCTTGGGGGGTTGGTACGTGAGCTGTGGGAGCTGTTAATGTTGCATGTATTGGTGTTCTGTGCAGAACCTGGGTAGCTTCTCTAATACTGGACCAGGTTGCAGTTGTTTTCTGGCTTCGTGATTGTTAAAACTTGATTTTCTCCTGTAATGTAAACCACAGATGAAAAATAATCTTGGTCTCTATCCTAATAATTCTTGCTCAACCTAGATAACCTACCTAATCCTTAACACCTTGACTATCAAAATGGTTTTATTTTCTGTTGTCTCCTTTGCTTTTAATTATTTTATTTAAAGCTGTGTATTGATACCACACTACCCAGAAAATTTCATTTAGTGTATAAGGAGCTCAAAATTTAGAGCTCTGCATTACAATAAGAATATAACATTAGCTAGATGTCTCTTCTCAGTTCCCACATGCTGGACTCAGGAGGGAGGAAACCTCTTCCCTTGCCAACTCTGCTGGAGTTAATGAAGTTCAAGTCTACATCTAGCTTTGCACAGAGCGTTCTAGCTGTACCAGGGATTTTTGGCAAGGAGATGAAGACATAATCTCCAGGTCAGGCTGGACTGTTCAAACATCTTAAAACTCTACTGCTACCTTACAGGGACCTGGATGGGATAGATACCTCCAGTCACTGTTACTGTACTTTATCACCTCACAGACTTTCTCAAATCAGGGGGCTTTCACTGCACTGTGCACTTGTAGCTGAAGGGCTGGACTGGCAGCTAAACATATGAAAGGTTCTATAGCCTTGACTAAAGAAGGCCTAGTTGAATACTAGAAGAGACACAAACTGTTTTCCACGCTGCAGCTCAGCCTAGCTAGGCTTTCCTGGTTTTGAACACAACTTAGCCATGCATGTTTGTGCATTTTTATCCATGGATAAATTATGCTTTTGCTTAATTAGGTATGTGCTAAACCTTCCCTGGTTCGTGACCTACAACACAGGTATGCATACACTGGGCTTCAAATTTCATTGAAAGTCTGTCTGTGGTATGTTCATCTGACAGAATCCTTGGGGTTCCTCGCATAAAGTAACATTAATATGAACTTTGTACAAGAAAATGTTTTAAGTAACTGTTGTGAAAAGATGTGTCTAAACCAACAAACATTCCCAAAGTGTCCCCTTACAGGCCTTGCTTCTGCTGACCTGAGCTACTTTCATAAAGCTGTGGTCATCTTCATTCTTAAAAGGAATGACTGTTCATTCCTGTGGTGGCAGTCAGTTTTCTTTTGCTTGTGTAAATCACTGAGGGTGCATGAGTAAACTTTTCAAAGTGAAATAACCGCATTTTTCCCAAGTCCAAAATTAAATGGATAAGCAAATTTTATCCCATTATTTGTTTTAATCAGGAAATACTAAAGGATTTTATGTTTTGTCCTTGTTACTCTAGTCCTGAGATATTTCAGAAGCTGGTATAGATTGGTGTTAGGTTAAAGGTGAGTTAGTCTATCTGGAAGCTCTCTACGTGCAGAGAAATTGTTGAATTAGATATTAAAATGAAGTAAATTAGAGTAGCATTATTCAGCTGTTCTCTGGCTGCAGCTTGTCCTTGTTTTGTTAGTAATTTCCTACAAAAAGAAACTGTTCTCAGCATGCTGCTATATTGGATATATTAGATGTTGTATAGGGCTCTTGCAGCATCATGTGATTGGAGAAAAATACTCCTCTTTTACACATCTACAAAACAGAGATGGTTACTCATCTAAATGGAATTAAAGTGACAGTCATGTTCAGAAGATGCTGATCTTCCAGCTAAGTTGGACATCTCAGCTGTCCAACCCTACCATCAATTTTTAGTTCTGGAAACTACAGTGGTTTGCTAATTTGCTCTTAAAAGACCAGTCTGAATTCCAGCTCAACTCAAAAGCATATTTTTCATCTCCATTTTGGCAAAGTTCAAAACAACTGAATTCCTAAAACTCCACACCAGAACCTGGTAATGAGAAATGGACCTTTAGAGAAAAGCCTTATTATTTCTTTTTTACTGTAGCATGGAGATGCTCTTTGTGAGTCACAGCAACTCTGCAACAGCAGTGCAGGCTTGTCATGTTTTCTCTGCATTTTCTCTTTGGAGCCTGACAAGGCATGGATCTGTCATTTTGCTGGAGGAGGGACAGAGTGGTGGAAAGTCCCAGGAAAATCCTGTGAAGTCTTTTGGAAGTGCCCTAGAGTACCTACCCTGAGCTAACAGTTGCACTGAGGATGTGCAGGTTGCACGTCTACAGCAGAGAAGGGTGGTGTGTTTTAGTTGTAAAGTGGAAATCTGCCTCATACAAAAAACAGCATTCCTGATAAAGACCCTTGCAATGGCTGGTTATTGACCTCTAGAAAGCTGCCAAGTCTTACACAAATAACATTGTTCTGGGGCAGAGAAAACAGTTTTAGGAATGCTGTTACAGCAACCTGGAGTAATGGGGCTTTTGTCAAAAAAAGCCAATGTTATTGGTGTGTGGAGATAATTTTAGGTGTTACACTGATTCTTTTCAGATGTAGTTAGAACTTAATTACTGTTTAACCTCTGTGGTTTTTTTTTTTTACTTTAAAACTAGTTTGATTAACAGTGGAGAAAGGAAAGCAATTGTGCTTTCACTCTTGTGTGTGTATACACATTAATAAACCCCCACATACAGAATAGGTATGCACTGGGATGACAAAGAGCCCTCAATACTCCTTTTGAGTGCTTTATTTAAAGCAGAAATAATGATACTGGCACAAGAAATAATTATTACTGGATGTCTACTGTAACAGTAATAATGGCTACTGTAAAATTTGAAACAACTCTGGCATGTTTACTGCATATGACAGCGGAAGGCTTTCAGAGTAATCTTGATTTCTGTTCTGGACTGTCTTTGGGAAAGTTGTCTTCATGAGCAGTGAGACCACATGTAGGTAGATGGTCTAATACAAGTACACATGGACCTCAGAATTCAGCTAAAGTGGCACAGCAGATAAAGTTGCTGTTTTACCCTGATAAGAGGAGCCAAATCATATTAGTAGAAATGGGGTCCAGATACTAACAAAGGCAAAACTTAGCATTTCTGCACTGGTTTTGTAGCTTCCAGAATGAGAAGTCTGTAGCAGCAGAAAAGTATCTGGAATGTAAGCTGATTCTTGAATGAAGCACTTACTTCTCAGTTCCCTTACAAGAGGAAAATATCGTATTTCCAGGACTGTTAAAGTTTTGAGGGTTTCGTCTTTTTAAGTCAGCTTCTAACAGCTGTTGTAACCTATTTGGGAGATGATCAGACTGTAACTGTTACAGAGGGAAACAGTGTAATTGTCTTTTTGTGGGCAGTATTGACAATTTCCAAGAGAAGGTGTGACAATGTAAGATTTTCTGTTGAAGATGACTTGGGAATCAAAGATTAGGAAATGAAGAATTTTACAGTAAGTTGTCTACTGTTTTCAACTATAAACATTTAGCATTTTCATTCTGGACACTATTTCTTACTAATCCTTTATTTGGATTAAAGATTTGAAACCAGACATTAAGACTTTGAGTGGTTTGTTTGTGATGTGTGTCAACCCACAAGGGAGCAGTGGAATTTTTAACAGGGGACAATACAAGGTTAAGAAGGTGCACCCAGTCAATTTATCAGAAAGCTTTTCTTCTTTATTTAGCCTTTTATTTTATACACCCCTGGACAGATGAACTGGGCTGAGAAGTAGTTGAAAAATCATGATCTGGCCATAAGGAGAAATATAATTAATTCTTGCATAAAGTGTGTAAATTATGTGAGAGTGAATTTTAATCCCTGTGACATGTCCTATTCTGCTGAGAAGCTAAGGAGAAAAATCTTGTTCCTAACATTTAAAGCAGACTAATTTCTCTGTAGTGCTATGCACAGTCCTTGTAATTAAGAAGTTCAAGACAAATTACAAGTGGCTGCAGAATGTCTTTCTCTATTTTTGTAAGGCACTTAATGTCTGGATGGAACATCTGTTTCCTCCTCCCCACAGCTCATTTCAGAGATTATTATGATTCTAGTGAAATCTCACAGTGACATGTGCTGCTATTCAATGAAGATGTTTCAAACACCTACACAAAACCTAATTGCAGCTTCTGCCACTTACTGCCTCTACTGAGAAAAAAAAAAAAAAAAAAAAAAAAAAANGTACCGAAAAAAAAAAAAAAAAAAAAAAAAAAAAAAAAAAAAAAAAAAAGGAATTTCAAAGTTTTGTGAGCTAAAATGGGAGTTGCCAGTCTGAGTTACACCTACAATAAAAGTTGTGGCGGAATATACTTAAAAACATGGAATCATCTGGCATTGCTCATGTCACATATGCTGAGAGATCATTGCCTCTGCAAATATGACTGAGCTTTTGCCATTCATTTCTGGCCTCAATATGAGGAGTGTAGAATTTGTGGAGCTCAGAGGGGAGATATATACGCAGAGATACTTTGGTTTGAGTTCCTTTCTCCTGTACAGATTCTCAGTGTGGTTTTTGAGGGTCAAAAACTTAGACTTGAAATAGATTGTGATTTTTGTGCAGAGATGAACTTCCTGTATCTCTACTATCCAATAAAAATTGAGATGTTGTTGAGAGACAGTGATGGGTACATGCCATCTGAAATTTCAAACCAACCAACTTTCTGGTTTTTGCCTCTCCCTGTGATTGGGTGCAGTGCCTTCCTCTGTGCAGAAGTGTTTAGAGTGCTTAGAGTGATGACAGAATCTGTTTGTGTGTTTAGAGCATTTTTGGGCCCAGACTCCTTGAAAACAAGTGAAAAGCACCCCTGTGAGCTGGGCTGACCTCTGGCTGGGCTAACAGGTTGAACTGAGGTTAAAGATGTTTTTGCAAGTGAAGGCTTTTTTAGAATTAATGTCCTTTTCCTCAGTCACCAGACTAATCACTGCATATTTGTTACAGCTTCTCTTTGCAAAGAGACTAATACTACTTGATGCAGCTGACTGCTGTGAAATACAGAGGCGTATTTGTCTGTTCCTGGAAAAAAACCTGACATTTCAGTTTGTCTTCATTTCAGTTGGTGTGAAACCTTGTTGGTCTGGTGAAATCAACAGAATGGTTGTTAGGAGGAGTTACCATCCCTGGCTTCCTTGTACTTGCCCATGCAGCTGAGATGCCTTAGCTGTGACCACCTTTGGTGTTGATTTAAAGTAATCTGCTTTTTTTGGCACTGACCTGCATTGAGACTCCTTTCACAAGCATGCCCATGAGATAGTAGTACAGTAACAGCTGTATATTTAAATGTCAGTCACTCTAAGGCAATGCCACTGAAGATACCAGTACAATTTAATAAGACAGATCCAGAGGGCAAGCATTGAAAGCTTCTTGTCAGGATGCCTCCAGTCATGATGATAAAATCCCTGTGAAAATAAAATCCCCATGGTCTCAATTCCTAACTATGAAAATGGTGTTTCAAAGGACAAAGTAGATCTGTTAATTTACTGTCCTGAGACATTAATAAAGATGCATCTTGGATGGGGCAGATTTCAAACCAGAAAACTATGTAGAAAACAGATAGTAACCTGAAGTAACTATATTTTAGTGAAGATAGCTATCTATAAACACATATATTCTAGGGTCAACATTTGAAGAGCTCTTTGCCCAAAACTTGAATCTGTTGCTGCTTATAGGAATGAAATAGTGTGTTTATCTAAGCCATTGAGATGTAATTTCAGTTTATACCATGTTAGTACAACTAATCCTTTCACTGATGTTCAGCTTCTGCCAATTCAGTCAATGGACTAATTGTGTGACGGGAAGCATACAAGCACAGCAGTGTTTTATGTACTACATCTCACCACTTCCTGACCCTGTCTCCCTGCACACTACCTTCTTACAGTCTTCTAACCAGATCTGTTGTACAGTTAGAAATGCCCAGATTAATTTTCCCTGCTTTGACAAGCTCCTTTACATTTCAGGAGGCCAATGTTTTTAGTGCATCCATAGGAAGCGTCTCCACTACAGCCTTTCACCACACGAGAGACAGACTGAAGATGTAGGCAGCTGACAAATGTGAAAGCAATGAAGAGGTGTTCTGAGGTTGACAGCACTTTTCATTTTCTGGGAAAGGCATTAGAAGGGAGATAAACAGGCAATGATTTTGGCAAGTTGAGAAGAAGCTGCAGCAGACCAAGATGTTCCAAAGAGAAGATCGCATCAAAAAGGTAAGAGCGCCAACTTCATCCTGTCCTTTTCTCCTGCTGCTTGAATATTTTCTTGAAAATCAGTAAGACTTCCTTTGAAAATGCTGACATTTTCTGGACAATCCTATAAATGCTATAAAAGTAATTTAGCATTACTTTGAAAAAAATACAGTACTATTTTTATGGCTCATTCCAGCCCCCTCAATTCCTGCTCACAGTTGTTTTTTTTTTTCCAGAAGCTCTGCAAACTGATAAAATAATAACAGTCCAGACATCAANGTGAAAGCCACAGAGCAGTTTATAAAAAGTCCTACATAATACTTTGATTTGACACTAGAAATAACTGAAAATAACTCTGTAAGTCTTATTCTTAGTCAAACTGTTTTTACTTAAGGGTGTGCCAGCAAGGACTTATGCCTAAAAGGACTGTGACTCTCTCTGTCAAAAGAGTGTCATGATGTCATGCATGCATCCAAGGGGAGAGCATCAAGGAGTTAATTTGATTGTGTTTGTGTCTAACTATGTGTAATCTAGGATGTTACTCAGCCTTGACCTAAGCGTACAGTCAGCTGAGTAAATGATGAAGTTCCTTGCACCAGCATGGGTCTGGGCCAAACTCAAGCGATTTTGAAAATCCCTCTGGTAATGTTCTCAGCACAATTGTTTTAATGTAGCTTATAGATAGATCAATATTCAGCTTTAATCATCTAATTTTTTTCTCTTTTCTAGATTTACTTGAAGAAGTTTTATTAAAAATTATAATGTTCCCAGTACTACCTTCTCTGTGGTTTATAGTCCTGGGCAGACTGGAAAACACAGTAGTACTGTACATTTTTGCACAGCTTTTCACAATGTTATAAGAAACAGAAGAGGATCTTGAAATGTTAAAATAATGTGCAATTATGACAGTTTCAAAATTGCAACAAAGCTTCTGCTGATTTTGAGTAAATTTGATTTGAGTGTTCCTGGAAAATATCCTCTTCCTCATTATTTGGTTTTTATGGGAGAATTTGGTAGGATATGTCAAACAATGATAGCTGTAGTAATTGGCCGTGATAGCAGTTTTTAGGCTTCTGGTTATCAGATTTCTGCTCCAGGTCAGGCTTCATATGCTTGAATGTACCATATTTGTCACATGGCGTTTTGTAAAAAACCATGCCTGGAAACTAAAATGTATGTGGTAGCTGTATGTGGGACTGAATGAAACTTGAGTGAACACTCCAAGATTTGAGAACATCTGAAGGGCCATCAATGCTTGGATGAACTGAGCACTAAACACTTCCTAGTAATTCTGAAGTGTGTGAGTCTTTGAGGCCTGGACTAATTTTCCATAGGCAATGTGCCAAGCCAAGTTATTAACAATGAAAGGCATGCATACGGGATTTTCCACATGAGGATCTTGGCACCTTTATTGTCTTAGCCCAAGCACTTCGCAGCTTTGAGATCTGCTAAAGCAGCTGAGAAACAAAGTAAATTAGAACACTCTAAAAGAATCACCAAATTCTAACCTGTCTGTCTTTGTCATTTATCTTTCAGGTCCTCAGGCTCCATTGGCCACCACCTGATCACATTGTAGCAACATAGGTGTTGCCATGAGGATCAGGAGATGTCCTGTCTGCTTCACAGCTTGTCTTTGGTCCTGCTGGGAATACATCAGAGAGAGCTCCATGTAGAGGCAGAGCACACATCGCAAGAGAGCTGAGAAACCAGTTCCTGCACATACATGCATCTGTGTAAGAGTACTCCAAGACCAGAGGCCTCTGTGGCACTGCATGGATATAAGAACTGTTGCATATGTGGGGTTAGACTCTGCTTTTTGAGATATGATGTTCCGACGAGGATTTATTCTATTTCTTCCCCGACTTGTAGGCCTGCTGGTGGTGGCCTGTTGCTCAATGTCTATTGTTTATATGTTGGCTTGCACACCCAAGGGTGACAACCAGCAGCTTGCCTTGCCCAGGGTGCACAGTCCGACTGTGAAGGAGGGATATGAAGCCATTCTGCAAGAGCGAGAAGAGCAACAACGCAATTACATCATCAGCTTGAAGAAACAAATTGCCCAGTTGAAGGCTGAGCTCCAGGGCAGGACTGAGCAGCTTAGGAACATGCAGAACCAGTACCCAGATTCCTTGGACATTCAGCTTGACCACAGTAAGCCAGAGAAGGCCCAGGCCAACCTGTTGGCTTTCCTCCGTTCCCAAGTAGACAAAGCAGAGGTGCACAGCGGTGTTAAGCTCTCCACAGAGTATGCGGCGGTGCCCTTTGAGAGCTTCACCCTCCAGAAGGTGTACCAGCTTGAGACAGGGCTGACACGGCACCCAGAGGAGAAACCCGTAAGGAAGGACAAGCGAGATGAGTTGATAGAGGTGATTGAGCTAGCAGTGGGGAGCTTGAACAAGCCGGATGGGGTCAGCAAAGCAAAACCTCGTGTGTACACAGCCTCCGACTTTGTTGAAGGTTCGTATGCAGAGAACAGGTTAGGAGGTCCACATGGTGCTGGGGAGGCGTTCTGGAGTTACTGAGTTGCTGAGGGAGATGGGAGCTGTGTCAGAGCACAGATGTCTGGGATGGTGTTAGTGCTGTGACCTAGTGATGCTGTCTCAGGCACAATTGCAAAATGGCAGCTTGCCTGGGGAACGGGACTTTGTGACAACAAAGCCTGCCAGTCTCCTGTAATGACACCAATGGGTGCTCACAACTCTCTAGTCATGCACTTGTCTCAAAATTGACAAAACAAGGAGTGACTGACCAGGCTGCAATCCCAGATCTATTTCCAGTGTTAACATTGGCAACTGCAGTTCAAATCCATGCTGCCATTCTCCTCCTTTCTGTTTGTTGTTTAGTTTATCTTTTCAAAATATGTTTCTACAGTTTTTATAGGTGCTGAACAAGCATGTATGACTGTTTAGCACCAACTCTTCCATGCAAGAGGGTGAGGAGATAGGAGATGTTTCCTGCCACACATTGTGCAATATCAGTTAAGCTGAGAGCCTGCCTTTATGCACAATCAAGAGTCTTTGACTGGGTACCAGTGCTGTGCTTGGGGAACAAGTGCAGAAAGATGTGGGGAAGAGATGCACGCTAGTGCTGGCTCTGTGGAGGTTCTTCATGCACTAATGGTCTTGCTGGCTTTCTTATGCCATGGTGAAATACACCAGAGGAGGAAGCCTTTCACATGACTTGGAGATCAAGAAACTCGAGGCCTGCGTACAGCTCAGTCTGAACTCAAGGAACCTTCCTTGTGTCCTCCCCTGTGGGACAGGTCCTTGCTTCTGTAGGTGCAGGGGAACAAATTCTAATCCTCACTCATCAGTGCAGACTGATTCATTTGCAAATGCAGTGATCCATGTATTGAGGCTGGAAGCAAAACGACTTGGCAGAAAATTTCCCTGCCAAATCCCTTTGAAGGTCCCTGTCACCTCTTGTCACTCTCTTTTCCCCCAGCTTCATTCTCCCAAGAGTGGAAAAAACTGCCAATCAAAGGACAAATCCATTGCTCTGTGTAATTTCAGTATGTGTAAGGGAGGACTTAGTTATCTGTTCCAGTTCTGCATTTCAAGTATAGTTTGGACTCTCAACTTGTTTTGGAAACAGTGCTGTGCAGGTGCTACAGCCTACACAGTAAGTGAGTAATAAGCTGGATTCTATTTCAGTTTCTGGCAACTTAGTATAAGTACAGCAACACAGCAATCATGAGTCCGTTAACCCAGCCACCAAGCCAGCTGTTTTCATTTTCTGTAACTGCCAGGGGCAGCTGGAGACTTCTGGGAGTGCCCAGATTTGCACTGAAAGTAATAGCACTTACCCTCTAAGTGTTTTCCAGCTGCTTTAGCAATAACAGCACACAAAAGCTGTGTGCCTCTCTTATGTTAAATGTGGGGCTACCATTCCTGTCTTAAGGTTGATCAAGTGGAGAGAGGTGCTGTAATGAAAATCAGGTAATCAGGGTAAGAGACACAATTTAAAATCTGAACTTCTGCTGTCAGTATGTGGGATTTGTGTCCTTGTTTCTGCTCAATTCAGAGATGCCTTTGACACCAGCTTTACTCAAGTGTGCTGCTGATCCTGAGCCTTGCTAGAACATAGAGTTGTGCACAGTAATCTTGTCTTCTTGGGCCTCCTGTGTGGATTTTTCTTTTCTTGTGAATCACATCTGGCACCTGCTATCACTTTTTCAGTACTGGTTCATTGCTAGCATGTGCCAACAAGCAGAGGAGTGGTGTTTGCAGAGGGAAATGATTCTTCAAACACTTCTTGCATTTAAGGAGAAATGTTTTGTCTCTGTGGCTGGGGTATCTTAAAATTAGTGTTGCATCCTCTGCAGTTTCTAGACAGAATTACTTGTGCATGGAAGTTAGACTATGATCCTAGTACCTTACATCTGAGTTAAGCTCCTTCTCTGCAGATTTGCTGTTACATGAGATTTGGATAGGATTCTCAGTTCTCCTTCCAGAGTAACAGCTGACACGTAGTGGAATTCTCCATTTTTCCCCCCTTAATCAAAGCCAAGAGAGCCACACCTTCTCCCTGGAGCTGGAGATGTATCCATCTGGCTGCTGCTCTGCTTAGCTTCTCTCTTGACAGAGGCACTTGGGCTGTTCAGCTGCTATAATGCTCCCCTCTCCCCCTCACTCCTCCCACCTGTGTACCAAGTTCACTAGCTTTCTGCCAAGGGCAGTCAGTAAGAAACAGCATGGGAAAAAATCAGAAATTTCTGTGTATTATAAGCAAGCAAATCACTTCTCTGTTTCCAGTAGAAAACCAGTTGCTCAGAAGGCAGGATAAGTGGTCTGGTCATTAATTTATGTAAATAGCAGCAAGGCCGAATAGATGTGGGAGTCGCCCATTTTCTCAGAGATGGAGATAATAATTTGGAGACTCTGACAAGCCTCAGTACTGTGTTCCATAAGTGAATGGAATCACTCCCTGATGATATTCTTTCCTAATATGAACAGTTCCAGAAAATCCCTGGATTGCTTAAGAAATGCTCTGCCATAACACCTTCAAATATGCTGGATCATAAGTTTTCCTACTTGAAGTATGTGGCTGTCTAGTGACTGGAATTTTAATCAAGGTCTCAGAGGCAAATGAAAAAGGAGTAGCTTTGCTTTCTCAAATGGGCAGCTACTGGTAGTGGTCTCTCTGATGGAATTGTGCCATGGAAGCTTATTGGGAGAAAGGAATGACACTTTTCATCAAAGGATAAGATGCTGTATTTTACTGCATGTGAAGTGAAAAGACCACTGTAGTACTGAGTCAAAATGAGGACAACAAATTCTGATAAATCCTCACAGTGGCTCTTACATCATCTAACAGAAGGGAACTAATGAACTTGAGTCCAGGGAGTGTTTCTAGTGACACTAGAAGATTTGAAGCCTGTAGTCTGTGGAATTGAGGGTAGAATTGTCATCCATCCAACAGAATTTGTTAAAAATGCATGGCTGTTTGCTAGTTACATGTTTCATGTAGATCCATGTAGGTGACATTTGTCTGCCTGCCCTGCTGAATAGACATCAGGTATTTTCCATTTCTTTAGAGAGCCCTGGGAATTGCTGTTCTGAAGACTGGAGACTTACTGCTCTTTCATCAATTCTTCAGGCCAGGCCATTTTTGCTTCTCATTTGTTCTTTTCCTTCATCTTAGGGCCATTCTACCTGCTGACCCAGAGCTCCTGTTTACTTTTTTACATTGGGTTTCTAAAGGCTTTGCCTTTTCTCCCTGCCTCTGAAAGGAATGGTACATCTTCTGAAACATATCTGCTGTAATGGAACCAATAGATGATCAATTAACCTTTTTTTATCCGTATTGAATATGTAGCCTTTCCAAGGCTTTCATTTCAGAAGCAATCTTTTAATAAAAATGGGGTTTTGTTTACTTTTTTGAGACTTTTTTCCTCTCCTCAAAGTTCATATCTTGGAACTGAGGCTGTTTGACACATCTTCCTGAATCACGTAGAAAGTCCTGGTGGCACAAATAAAGTAGAGGCTTTGGAAATGGAAAAAATTTGTAAAAGGCAGGATGTTCTGCTGGGTGAGTCGCCAGAGTGACTCAAGATATTCAGACTCATTTCCAAGGCTTGCTGCCTGTCCTTGGGCAAATCATTTTTTTCTCTGCTTCTAAAAGAAGATACTTTAAAAGGAAAGAACATGCTTTAAAATGGAAAACAAATAGTTTAAATATGCATCAAAAATAGCCATATTTAATTAGAGGCATTAAGCTTGCATACAATTCTCTTCAGTATAAAATGATAGGATTATAAATTCTTGGATTACCATTTTACACAAGAAGACCTTGCCTTCACCTAAACTACTTGTTTTCAGCTGTATAGAAGTACTAAACAAGAACAAAACTACAGAATTAGAAGCAGTCTCTGTGTGTATAGCCCTAGGAGGGACCCCAGTCAGGTCACAACTTGCATTCTTCTTTAAGGTACTTCTTATTTGGCAAGGCTTTCTTTATTGTGTAGTACATCTCTCCAGGGAAGTGGTATTTGTGGGGTCATTGTTTCTTGGCTGGGGTAGGTAGAAAAGAATGTAAAAACAAAAGCTGAGATGTTGTGTAGTAGATACTATTAGTTTTGTTAATTTAATTTAGGTCTTTTAGTATGAAAAATGTCAGTTCATGATGTCAACATGTTCTATCTCATTATAGAACATGAAACAGTTCTATCAATTTATCTCTAAAGAGAATGCAAATCAGATTTAGTTTAGAATTTTGTTTAGCTGAATGTTGAAAGGGTGCCTTTCTAACACAAAATTCTTTGGTAAAACCTGTTTTCAAAAACTGCCTGAGCGAATGAGTGCACCCAACAATGCATTCAGACCATCAACAGGCTTTCTGTAAGAATAAATGGGTGAGCAGAATTCAAAGGCCCAGATTTCTATTCTCTGGCCACCAGTAGGAGGATATCAAGGGACTGTTAGTTCACTATTCAGATGAACTCCAGTTCAGTAACAGATGTAATACATGATCTGCATCTTGGGGAGACAAAAAAGCTAGGAGGAGTCAAGGGCAGTAAAAGATTAGCAGTTAAAGAATTATGGAGCTGCTATCTCCCTAGATTCATTTGCTATGCTAGAAGGAGAATTGGAGCATTTGTTGAATCAGCTTATATTAAAAATAAAACATGAAGTGAATAACAGATCAGTAAATCTGCATATATTATTAACCAACTGAAGTGTTCATTAAGAATAGAACACTTGGAAAATGATAGTGAAGATAAGACAGTCCACAGAACTCTCTCCAGATAAAATCACACCTCATCAGTCTTTTGATTATACCAATGTAAAAGCTGCATACAAGATGAAGAGATTATGTCACTTCACTCTTTGAAGAAAACTTTGACCCAGATCTTCCAAGAAACACAGACAGAGCTGACAGTCTATGGGTCAGGTGCAATGTTACACATCAGGGAATAACCAAGGCTTTTTTAAAAAAAGGAAGCCTCATTTTGGTCTTGTTTTTCATAACCAGAAGAAGTTATGCTTCCTAGCCAGAGGGAAAGGAAAGGAAAGGAAAGGAAAGGAAAGGAAAGGAAAGGAAAGGAAAGGAAAGGAAAGGAAAGGAAAGGAAAGGAAAGGAAAGGAAAGGAAAGGAAAGGAAAGGAAAGGAAAGGAAAGGAAAGGAAAGGAAAGGAAAGGAAAGGAAAGGAAAGGAAAGGAAAGGAAAGGAAAGGAAAGGAAAGGAAAGGAAAGGAAAGGAAAGGAAAGGAAAGGAAAGGTTAAGAGGAAAAGTTTTTTCAAGACATTTGTACTTATCTTAACTTCTGCAAGAGATGGAAGGCATTGCAATTATACTCTTGTACTGATTAAGTTGTTAAGATGTTTACAGTGGCTTAATGAGTAGTTAGAATTAGCATTAATTTTTCTTTCTTAAACCTAATGGATTTGCCAGTGAAAAAGCTTTACTTCAGTACACACTGTAGGGACTGGAATATCATTTACAGTGGGTAAAATCTATAGCCTTTTTGCCAACTTGATCTCATTTAGGATATTATAGTATTTCAGTAGGGCATGATCAAGGCTTTTATAATTCATGCTGGCCCTCAGCATGAACCAGATCAATTATACCCATCAAGTATGTTAAAAGTTCCTTCCACAAAGGAAATAAATACATGATTGTATGAATTAAGTATCCTGGTCTAGCCTTTGACAAACTATAGAGACATCCTTGCAGACCATTACTTGACCAGGAGTGGGCATTCATAAAGAAAATAGCAGTCTCTTGAGAGTTGAGTAATAGGAGAGTTTTGTCATGACTGGCAGTGAGTGAAGTTGATGGCTGAGGCCTGGTTGCATAGTTTTATCAGGGGACTTTCCAGAGAACCTCCCAGTGCTCATCAGGAAATTGCCTTTCTGGGAGATGGCCTAATCCCTCCTTTGCAGTCCCTCTGCATCCCATTACCATGCATGTCTGCAGTGTGCAATTGGAGCACTCTGAAAAATAAGGACAGTATGTCTGCTGAGCTATACTGAGAGTGAGCAGTTGGTAACCTTCAGGGGTTTGTAACTCAGCCAAGCCTTGGAATGTGCCTGCAAGAATACCAAACAGCTCCTGCAACCCAGGGCTGTGTCCCTGCTACAGTGATGGCCTCCTCCGAACGACAGTGGACTGTGTATTGGTTTAAAAGTAAATATCTCCTTACCTCTGCTGCATTTTCACCTTAGGTGTAGCAACTTAAGACTTTCTTCCTTTTTTCCCCCCAGAAGCCCAACTTTAATCCAAAAATCTCTTCATTTTTTTTTTTTTTTTTCACGCAGGGATCTACCGCACAGAAAAAAATAAAGGCACATTGTATGAGCTGACTTTCAAAGGAGATGCAAAACATCAGTTCAAGAAGATTGTTTTATTCCGGCCATTTGGTCCTGTAATGAAAGTGAAAAATGAAAATGTCAATATGGCTGACACACTTATTAATGTCATTGTGCCATTGGCCAAGAGAGCCAGCAAATTTCGGCAATTCATGCAGAATTTCAGGTGGGTTTCCTTCAATGCTGCCCTTACTTTTTCTTACTTGGAATTTTAAGATCTCACTCCCTGCAACTTTTATGTAACAGTTCACTGTGCCACGAAGTTGATTTTTGAGACTACAGACTAAAAGGCATTTGGTTGTTTAATGCATTGTGATTAGCAGTAAAGGCAATTATATTCCAGTCATCGGGTTTCTGATTTGAATGTACCTGACTTAAGAGTCTCAATCTGTTTGTTAGGCACATACAATTGTGGCAACATGAGAATTTTATGCAGTAGTTGCAAAGGAACATTTCTGAGGAAAAGGGGAATCAGTGCTCGCAGACACTTTACTAGGCTCCATTAGATAAAATATTAAGGCAACAAAAGGCAAGAAGGAAATGTATTTGAATTTTCAGCATAGTTACTCTTAATTATTTTTCAGCACAGACATGATGTTCAGAGGGAGAACTTACTTGAAATGTAACTTTAAATAGCTGTCCAGAAAAGACTGTTATCAAAAGATACTGACTCTTAAATGGGATGTTTTGTCTAATTACACCCATCTAAAAATAGGCTCCTTGTCTAAATTAGCCTTCTGATTGGTATTCTGATTATCTTGTTTTAGACTGGGAGAAATCACCCTCTGGTCATGCTGATCTCTCTGCTGATTATAGATGAATTCTTGCTAACTAAGTAGAGCAAGTGGGGCACGGTTCTAGCACTTGTTCAGATTGGTCTTACCCTTGAGCTACACTTTTGATCTCTACTTAATACTTAGGTTTTAGTAAATGCCAAAGATCTGAACTCTGGAATATCTGTTATAAAAAATCAAGGTTATGAGATAGGGTATTATAAAAATCTCCTTCTCATATTCTCCTGAGTGCTGAAGTTATTGCCTGTCTGATCATTCTTCCTGGGGCTGGATGGCCTCTTTTAACAGTATCCTATTAATATAGCAAATGCTGCTTAGAGAGTTTGTACCTATTATGCCTGAAAGACAGACTTCTGTCTCTTCTAAGGGAGAAAGTGAGCCATTTTGTCAGGACAAGAATGTCTGTCAGTGAATCATGTCCCCAGGAATGCCTCCGAAATTTCACTCTATTCTGCCTTCCCCAGCTGCTGTAGTTTATTGAAGAAAGCTAACTTCTGGGACAAGTCTCAAATCTATCTCTTTTCTTCAGGGAAATGGGCATTCAGCAGGATGGGAGAATTCACCTCACTGTAGTTTACTTTGGAAAGGAACAAATGAATGAAGTCAAATCAATACTTGAAAATACCTCTAAGTAAGTACCTGAACATCTGGTGTGCGCTGTTCATATACAGCGATCCTACGTGAAGACTTGATAACTCAGAGCTCATAGTTGTGCCAAAAGGTTCTAAAGTGTGTTGCAGAAAATAGCTTTCTTTTTGTATCAAATAAAAATGGTGTTACCCAGAGAGTCCCATACAATGGTCTTTAGAACTGCAGAGCAGATTTTAATTCAATTTACCTCAGTGCAACTGATTTTTTTTTTTTTTCCTTTTTTCCTCCCACACACACACTGATAACTCTTTAGTTCTCTGAAAGTGGCTTTAACTGTTAGGACTGAAAGTTGTCTTCCAAAGGCAGGTAGAAGACAATTTCAGTAGAGCACAAAGGAACTGTATACTTTTGGCCAGTTCTGCTCTGTTGAGTTTGGTTACATAGCTGTGTTTGTCAAGATCATGTGGCACCACAGCCTTTTCTTGTCTTCTCCATGTAGGAAGAAGACCCTTGTATAGATACAGTAATGTAACCACGGGTAATTGAAATTTGGATACTGAAGATATTTTTATTAATCTAAACCTTGTTGGGTTTTTTGAGAGATCTGCCCAAAGAGTGTCAGGAATGCTAGTGTGTGAGTACACAGGTCATGTTCTGAATGTAGATAGACATAGTGAAAATCTCCTCAAGAGTCAAAGAGGACATCTCTTCCCTCCAGCTGCTCTCAGAACTGTGATAATATAGATTTCTACGTTAATTCTTTTTTATGGGGTTCCCACCCCTGACTTGTATTAAGAGCTGGATGGACAGGGTGAGTTGCTGAATATTTTCCTTCTAGGTCAGCCAACTTCAAGAACTTTACCTTCATCCAGTTGAATGAAGAGTTTTCCAGGGGCAAAGGATTAGATGTTGGTGCTCGATTTTGGAAAGGAAACAATGTTGTTCTCTTTTTTTGCGATGTGGATATATACTTCACAGCCGAATTCTTGAACTCCTGTAGATTGAACACACAGCCAGGTACTGCTTCTCATGAAGTGCATTGTATTTTTACAGGTTCTGTAAAATCCCTCACCAGAGTATTCTTGCCTTTGAATTGGTAATGAAGCTACTGTAAATCAGTTGTAACAGTTCCTGCTCCCATTGTGATAGAATCTCTTGCCTTCAGCACCTGTGCTTTCTGGAACAGAATCTTTTTATTAATTATATCCTCACGTTCACATTCTCATGGAAAGAACATAGACTCAGTGCAAAACTTGTGTGACTTAGCCTGGATTTGGTCAGGCCTGGACTCTACCTTGTAAAAGACAAGTGTGTTTTATACAGCTTTTTTTTTTTTTTTTTTTTTTTTTTTTTTTTTTTTTTTTTAATTTTTAATAATCCATTGTCATTTCCAGGGAAGAAGGTATTTTATCCTGTTCTCTTCAGCCAGTATAACCCCAGTATAATTTATGGTCACCATGATTCCATCCCATCTTTAGAACAGCAGCTGGTAAGTACATACTTCCCTGAATGCCTGTTTTTTAGCAAAGCATTTTTTAAAGGTATATGTGCTCTTGGATAGCATTTCCCTATTCCTTGTGCACAGTGACCACCACACAGACAAAATTAACTGTAACACTCACCGTACTGTGAGTTCTGCAGTTATGTTTCACTGGGAAGTACATTGGTGCCATTTATTTTAAACCTTTTGGAAGTTGTTACATGGAAACTAAGAATTTTAAAAATGTCTGCTTCTCTGCTAGAAGGAATTTCCTAACTAGTGAGCAATCCACCATCGTGTGCTATCTTGGGGTGACAGTCCTTGGCTTCCTCTGATTTCTTCCTATCACTGAATACTATTTGCATTTGGAGACCTGACATTTGTAAGAAGCAGAGCTGTCCTCAGATCAGTAAGTAAAAAGAGAATTCCAGGGGCTGTCACAGTTATTCCCCCACTTACTTGAACACCTTACAGTGGCCTTTCACATCCCACAGCTCATGACTGAACTGCCTGTGAGCAGGCAGTGTGTTTCTAAAGTGTCCCAGAGTCAAATCACATACTTTGAGCTGTCACTTTATTCTGACACTGATACAACACAGCACAACTCCACTGATTTTCATCTCACCTGCTTATTTTTTATGTGAGAACAAAGCAATATTTTAAAAAACATTGCCATAAGGCATATGACTAAGACATGTATGAGTCTCTTGGATGAGGAATGAGCTGTTGTGAGGAAGAAAGAGCACACAGATGAGAGGTTCACATGAATGTTAGTGGCCAAGCCATTGCTTGGCACTGCTGCAGACGCTGTTCTCCATTCTCTTGTGCTCTGGTGTTGCACAGCTGTTGAACCTAAAGGCCTGATAGAAGGGAGTCTTGCTTCTTTCCAGAGTCAGTGGGTCACAGTCCTCTGCCCAGTAGTGCTGCTAAGTGCCTGAATTTTCAAACTGTAACATAAGCCAGCTATACAGCTTCATTCAGTTCCTCTGGGCCGGTCCTAACCTGCCACATCTGCCTCTTACTGCCAGGCACTGCACTTACTGGGGCTCACCCTGTCCCAGGCTGGACACTATCCTCAGTGCATCCCAGCTTCTATTTTTATTCTGGGTAGGTAGGAATTAGGGGTGGTGTGAGCCCAGGGACAGTCACAGTTGAAAAAGATCACTTGGGATCTGAGTCCAGTCTTCTGCCATCACTACTCCCACGTTGTACAGTTCCTCCATAAAAATGAGGAATGAGGGTTTGAAAAGTCCATCCAAAATATTTTAAAGTTTTTTGTTTGTTTGTTTGTTTTTGTCTATGGCTCTCTGTGTTATGAGACATATAGCCAGCCAGAAGGCCATTTACTGAAGAGTCTGGAAAATCTCTTGTACTGCTTTTTTTCTCAGAAGAAACTTGTTCTGATTATACCATGGGATTCACATAAGCTTTTCTGTCTCTGCTCAAAGCCTGTCAGGGATCCTCAAGCTTGTAAGAATTTTGCTTAGGGAATGAAATAGAGTTTAGCTTTCAAGCTAGCATAAATTCCACAAAGTACATTGTCAGGACTGTGAAAATATTTATAGCTAATATTTGAATGATAAAATGTGATGCTTATGTCAGAAAAGCTTCTTGATTTAAAGAAGTACAGCCAATCACATTTTTATGTCTATTTTTATATTTTTAGCCCACATTAGTTGGCAGGCATCAGGCCAGATCTATGCCAATAAAACAAGACAGTTAGCTCTCTGTCCTAGAACTTGGGCTGCTGAGAAGAAAAAAAATCCTTAAAAAATCTTCAATAGAATTTGATTTGTGCAGCAGCCACTTGCCCTAATGGGAAATAATAATGCTAATGCACATGAGTAGCTTGCTGTAAGGGCATCATGATGGAGACTTCTTGTTACAGTGCAGGCCTGACAGATACAATCTTGTTCCTTTTAATTCACTTTCTGCAGTGACTTGGCTTTTTCAAGGAAAGGAGAAATGAGAAATGAAATGTATAGAAATGTGAGCACTAAAATAAAAAAAAAAAAAAAGGCAATTGAAGTGACAAGAGTTATGAACAAAAAGGAGAGGCATGAACAAGAAATCAGGAGAGAAAGTTTTGGAAGAGCATTTCTTCATAAAGGAAATACTGGGATTTATAAACCCAGAAATGGAATTTCCCTTTCCCCATCCTCTGAAATTCTGTCACAAGGAAAGTCAAGATTTTCAAAATCAGCTGCTACAGGATAGGTTTCTAACCAGACATTCAAGTGTGCGAAATACTGCTGACTTGCTCAGAGGATTTAAATGCCTGTCCCAGTCCCCTGAAGCCCTTAAATGTCTCACCAGATTGGGTTAGGTCACTTGCATGCAAGCACCTTAGAGATCTGTACCTGGATATCTGCTTTTCAAAATTATACCCATGGTTTCTCAGTGCTTTGATTTTCTACCTGCAGTACATAATGTTTTCATTGCCCATCTCAGGAAGGCAGACCATTCATTTTTACAAAGGCTTTTATGGGACATATATAATTTCTGGAGTTCAATTTTAGATGGATATAGCAGTCCAGTAATGGAAAATTATTCTTGTTATTCAAAATCAACATAATCAAAAAGCTGTCAGCTGTGTGATCAGATTAGAAGCCATTTCCTTCTAGAGCTCTTGTGGTCCTCAGTGCAGATGCCATCATCTGCTGTGACAGCAGACTGGCTTCCCTGGTTGACCAGTATGTTTCTTACATTGGGTGGGAACCCCACAGAAACAATTTTGGAGGATGCTTTGCCTGCAAATAAATAAATTCCAGAGGTGTGATATTGTTCTACTTGGTCTACAACAGCAGGAGTGGAGCAAAACCAGATTGTTCTGAATCAGGGGGGTTATCTGTGATAGCTAAGTACACAGCTGTTTGGGGGGAACAGATATATCCAATGAGTATCTACAAATATGGGTTCAGGACCAGCGGTGGATTCACTTGGGGAAGAATAAAAGGGCAGTAGCTTCTATTTCTGACCCCATTCAGGTCAGAATGTTCACTCTGAAAGCATTTCTGTTTCTATGTAAATATTCCTTTCCCTTCATGCAGATTATTAAAAAAGAAACTGGATTTTGGAGAGACTTTGGTTTTGGGATGACTTGCCAGTACAGATCTGATTTTATCAACATAGGTAAGAAAAATACACTCCAATACACCTGCCTTTTTGCTAAAACATAGAAAATTATGATCAGCCTCCCTTTCCTTTGCCAATATGTCTGTGTCACTAATTTGCATCATTGCTGTAGTTAGATATTCAGGCTTTTCCCAGGTGCCATAGAATTACCAGAATCTAAGCACTGCTTACAAATAAAATTACAAATAAAGAACTTTTGTCTGGTAGTGAAAGATTTGAAGATGGGCAGTTGATGTTCACAGAAAGTGTGTGTGTTTAAAAGGGCTGACTGGATCCAGAAAACAGCTGCCATGCAATTAATTAGCATCAAGTCTGCTAACAGATTTCTAGTCTTATTTTTAATTTTTTTTTGTGTCAGGTGGCTTTGACCTGGACATTAAAGGCTGGGGTGGTGAAGATGTGCACCTGTACCGCAAGTACCTTCACAGCAACCTCATGGTGATCCGAACGCCTGTCAGGGGTCTCTTCCATCTGTGGCATGAGAAGCAGTGTCTGGATGAGCTGACTCCAGAGCAGTACAAAATGTGCATGCAGTCCAAGGCCATGAATGAGGCTTCTCATGGCCAGCTTGGGATGCTTGTTTTCAAGCAAGAGATTGAGACACACTTGCATAGACAGAAATTGAGCAGTAAGAAGACATAAATCCAGTAAAGGAGGTTAAAAGCCTCTGAATTGGACTTTAGCGTGTTTTGGAAAAGGGGTTTTAACCAGAAAAATTCAGATGAGACTGAAAGAGGATGGAGATTCCAGCAGTATGGCAGCAAAAGAAGAGGGAAAGCATCTGTACACTCTACTTTTGCTTTTATTCTAATGGGGCTTTTAAGTACTCTTTATCTTGACTGTTCAGCACTTGCTTCTGGGGAAGACTTGAACATTTGATGAGATTCAAGGTCATCACAGAGACAATGAACATTATGTGCTATTATGCGACCAGTGTGGTATTCACACTAACAAATGGATGTGCTTTTCCTTTGAAATGTTTGTAAGATGTGTACAGTTATTTAAAGGCTTTTATGGTAGGCCAATAATTAGGAGTTATTTTCTACATCTAACTTGACATATCTAAAAAGGGCTATTTTTTAATAAGTACAGAGACTCCTGCTCTGAGAAGGACGTGATTGTTAACAATGGTAAAGCTGGAGTCACCAAAAATACGTTCCTTTAAGGGGCTGGGATGGGGGAACAGCAGCAGTACATTAGCAGACCATTCCCAGTTCATTCAGAGAAAGAGAACTTTCTCAGAAAGTGCTTTCTAAACTTAAGAAAGAGAAAACCTTACTGGTCAAGTGTGATGGTTGAAACTGTTTGTTCTCCTCTGTGGAAAGTGAACCAAAAGCAATGAGCCACGTCTGTATCATGTGAATAAGATTGTGTATTTCTGCATTAGAATGCTGTATGTATTTCAAGATTTATTTTTAAATGAAATTTGTTTGGCTTGGGAATTAATTTGCCATGCTTCAGGTTTTCTACTTCTAGCCTTAGTAGGAAATAGTACAGCCTTCCAATGCTTGGAAAATGCTCTGCAGATCTGTGTTCCTGTGGATGGGAACCGGGTTCAGATAAGTGATTTTTCTACACAACCTGGGCACTGGAATGCAGAATCTTTATCATGCTGAAGAAAAGAAAATACATATCAACTTGCTGATTTAGCAGGAGGCTTTAAACTCCAAATGCCAGATACCAACAATGATGAACATTTTCTGACTTTATACCAAAGTATTTCTTCTAAACCAAATACAGAGTCTTACCCAGAGTATAGAAAGGGTTTTGTAATTAACAAAATAAATTTTTGTGATGGACTACTGGACCTACAAATTCTCTTATGATAATTATAGGTACTAATTGTCAGAATTAGTCATCTTAATAGTTTTTGTTGCACTTGCCTAAAAACGTTGAAAGTCTTGAGTTACTGCTCTTGTAAAGCATTTTCTTTTAATGCTGACTGCTATTTACCATTTTAATATATACCAGCCAACAAAAACTGCATGGGCTTGTAAATCCCATTTGCTTACCTAAAGGCTGTTTCTCTGAGCAGTCTCTTTGTTTTATAGATTCAGATTAATTCAAGGCAGTCTGAACCAGATTCTAATTTGGTTTTTTGGCTTGTAAAAGCTGGGGGGAAGAATGGTAGCACTGAACAATGAATGAACCACTCTTTGTTGTGCAGCTGTGCAGTAGGAAGAGTGCTATGGACCTCTTTTGAAAGCACTGCATGCAGGTTCTGCAAACAGAGACCATGCTGCTCTAAGTACCTTTTCCCTGGGCAGGTTTATATGTGTTTGTCTTTTGTTGGTGCAAAGGATCTGCATTGCACTTGCCTTGCAAATCACCAAGTGTCCAAAACACTGCAAAAGTACAAAATAAAAATAGAAACTTTTAATACTTTAAAATCTCAACCCCAAAATACATCACTTACTGTAGAAACTTCAGCAATCACTCAAGTAGATCCTCCAAAGAACTGTTTTGTTCCCAGAATATGTCATAAATTATTTATAGAGGGCTTTGTATTGATAAGTAATTTTACAAACATTATGCAATAGGAGGAGACAGGTATGGCTTTTTGAGTGCATATGAAATTTTGGTAATGCAGCTGCTCCAAGGCAAAAGTTGTTCCTACAGTTCCACTTCAACCTGAATTTGAAACTGGGTGTTGTATACTATGAAAGTTTCATAATCATAGCCTACCTCAAGCCTCAGCTTAACTATTTCCATGATGATGATTTTATTCAGTCTTCCCTGAGTTGCACTTGTAGAGCAGGACTAGACCAGATGATCTCCAGAGGTTCCTTCAAACATCTATCACTCTCCAGTTCTAAGCACTAGGCAGTTGTAAATTCAGCACTTCATTACTTGGGGTACTTTTGCAAGCACATCATCTAGATCATGTCAGAGTTTTGCAACTTATGTTTTTAAACAGCACATTTGTGATTGTATGTCCTTTTCCACAGAGATGCTGTTCCTCTTGCCAAGAATAATACTGTCTGTACAGTTTCCATTCCTTGGCTGCAGAAGCCAGTTTGGCAAGAGCTGAGACGGTATCAGTGATGGAGAGACCCAGCCCACAGTCATTGGCCACATCAGTGATGTGCAGGGCAATCTAATCACGGCAGAGATCTGGCAGGGCTGTCTTCGTGGTGGAGACTGCACTGACAGGAGAGGTAAAGAACAGCATGAGAAAGGGAAGCTGCTGTTATGTTTCTGTCAGGCAAGTGGAGCTCTAGCAGGTCTTCCAGCCCAGTTAGAAGAAGGTGAAATCCAAAGAGAGCAGCCAACAGAACAACAGATTTTGTTATGAAGGTCTCTACCTTCCTTGTCTCCAAAGCAGCTTGTGATCTTTCTTAGAATGATAACTGATTGGATTTTGGTTGAGGAGGGACTAGAGATGGTCCTGTGCAGGTGGGGGAGGCCATCCACAGACTCCTTGCTTTACTTTTTGATGATTGCAGCATACTCTGGCTAAAGGCATTGAGCAAAACAAATTGCCATGCTCCACCAGGAGCATGATCATGATCTCTCCAGCATGCAATTTTCAAATTGTAATCCTTGTACAGCATCCCTTGAAGAAGGAAAGATTCTACAGAGAAACTCCCAAAGGCATGTCATCACCCTTGATTCTCAGCTACTTCAAGACATCCTTGCTCCACAGATTTTCAGGGTAACTGGATTTTGGAGCAATAAAAGGCCAGTCTTGAGGGGATCTGTTCTAGGAAAGTAGTAACCTTTGCAGTCGGTGCAGTAATCTAAATGTTCGTATTTCTTGCCTCACAGCAGAAAAGTGGGTCTTTGAAAAACTGAAGCTTGACTCAAACATGTGGGATGATGTGAACATGGAGAGTGGTTTTCCCTGGGCTGTACTGAGACAATATTTCCAAATAAGTAGTTTACTATAAAGGCAGTGAATCTACTGGTCCACTTGTCAGCAGGTCAAACCCTGAGGAGTTTTTAGTAAAGATCTTAGAGCTAAAATTCATTGTGTCCTGCTATGTCCATACCAGACTGGCCTGCATCTTATTTTGCAAGTTAATACCCTGCATCTCAAAATGCCTTTTTAGAGCATACTTTTCCTGTCTTTATCAGCCCATAGGTCTGCTAAACACCTCATAATTTGTCTCCAGTGAGAAATCAGCTATGGCACATTCTTCACATGAAAACAGATGTTTTTCTGAAAGAGCTTTACTTTTGATCATATTTTTAAAAGAAACAGTTCATAAAGAGGGAAGGAGGGATGTCCCTCCTCACAAATAATCTAACACCCTTTCTCATGATTGATGAAGATGATATTGAAATTATCTCTTTGATACATGCAATATATTGCTCAAGAAGCCCATTAAGTCATTTGCAGTGGCAAAGTGTCTTTACATTCAGAATCTCAGTTTACATAAAGGCTTTATTTCTGCAAGTGACACCTGCTGTAACTGGAGTGCAGTTATCCTCTCTTTCCTGGAATGGAAACCGCCTGTCAGCATAGTTGTAAATGTTAGGACCAGATGATCACAATTTCTTTAAATCTGTATTCTGCAAAACCCAGATTAATGTTAGACTGAAAGTTTTGACTTCTTCAAGTTAAGTAGAGTAGCCCTGATCTAACAGAAAAAAGGGAACAGATAAAAACAGGAAAACAACTGAAACAAGATCAACTCTTGTTCACTACTTGAGGATTGTGCCTCTAAAAATGATGTTTGCAAATTCACACCACAACCCTCAGCTGCAGAGTTTGTCATGTGCAACAACATGAGGGAACCTAGATGAAGACTAATTTATTATGTGATTCTGTCCAGGCTCTCCCTCAGTCTTCTGAACATTGTATTTAAAGAGCATTGTAACAGATAAGAAGAGAGAATATTATTTGAAAGAACATGTTCTATTATGAGGTTTACACCAGACGCATCTCAGTAATTGGGACACAACTTGCAATAAATAGCTTCATTTTGGAAAATAGCATTCTTTACTGGTAAAAACTCTTCTGTAAACTATATTAATACTGATATAGGCATTCCTTCTTACATTTTTAGGCTCTGTACATGTGGTAGTCATTTATACAAAACTTCTCTAGCCTGTCCTGTCTCCTTTCCTTTTAAAAAAGGATAATCCCTCTCAATGCAGAAAGGCCTGTGTGGGAGTTAAATACAGGTTAAAAGAGTGAGGATCTATATTCAGAGGATAGAGGAGTTTAAAAAATGCATTCTTCATGGAAATCTCTTGTCGCAGAGAGCACCTTTCACTGAAAGGCACTCAGGGTTTGCTCGGATGTTTGGCTGAACATCCTTCCTTCCAAGGACACAGCATTTTATAGAGTTAAGCTTCACATTATGCAAATTATATATCAAGATCAATTCACCTCTCCAAGTTGTTCTGGGCCTTCAGGAAGGTATAATCTTATTCAACTGTAGGTACTAATCTACTTCCCAGATGGCACACAACCTTGCATTCAAGAACAAAAGGCAGCTTGAATACAGAAGTCCCTTAAGAAACTTACAAAACCCCACTGAAAATCCATGGCAGTATCTCCCTGTTCAACTGATTACTTCATCAACTCATTCTCTCCATCTTGTGAGATGTATCCAGGTGCTTTGCAGCTTGCTGGGCTGATGCATCCTGCAGCACACAACAGTACTTGTACTCCTCCTGCTTTATTGTGAAGGATACAAAATAGAGGCACTTATGGTTTCAGTTAAGTATCAGCAGCTCTAGTTCCAAGTTCAGTTCCAAGTTGTTTGTGAATACAGGTCTGGGGCTGCCCAGTGAGATGGGGAGGTTTACTCAAAGAGAGAGATATAATCTGGCTCTTGGTCCTCTTGGCCACATGGGTAAAGCAACAGCTCCTTCCCCAAGGAAGTGATGGGTTCATCCTGTTAATATAGGATATGATCAAACACCAGCTTTCCAATAGACCCTGCCTGTCACAACTTCACGAGGTGGACAGCAGTCTTCCTGCCTCTGTTATGGTGTGGATATGTTCCTACCACTGTATGATACTGCTCAATTCACTGGAGAACTCAGGGAAGGGCTCTCTGCCCTGTCTTCATAACACAGTGTCTGTGCTTTGTGCCATAACTCAGTGACACAATCTGGCAGTTCTAGGAAAGAGCTGTGCTCATCCTTGAGGAAACTACATCTTCTCTGACATGGAGTGGTGCCTTGCCTAGAAAGTGCTGGAGCCAGGACTGCATCATGCAGGTAAAGCAGGCCCAGGGATTGTGGACTGTGCTTTTGGCTGTGTTAGTGGGAAGGACAAGGGTGGATTCTGGAGAGAGCACACACCCTCTGCTTAGGCAAGTCCTATTCTAAGCAAGGAATTCCCTGATACTACAGTCTCTGCTTCCAATCTCATTCTCCATCCCAGCAACAGATGAATGGTGAGGACTTGCCTTCTTCCATGGTCACCTGGTGGGTGATAAGCAGAACCCAGTGGGACACTGGCAGAGTGGGTTCATCTGCCCACATGTGCTGTAGTGCAGGGGGTCTGCAGGATTCTTTGCAGACTGTGGGCTTGGCTCTATATCTGATGTAACTATGCACAGCCAGGCTTTAAATCCTTTAGCTCTGGTACAAATAGCTGTGTAAGTCATGCTTTTAATTCAGCCTGAACTGTGAAAATCATGCAATAAGCAAGTTCAGGCAGTCCAGATAGAGCAAATCATCATAGCTTAGTTCACATGTCCAGTTTTGTTTGGTCGTATCTGTATTAAGCTAGGCACTTATTTAAAAGAAACAGGAATTTTAAATGAACCTATGAGAAAAATTATTGTCCTGTTCCTGGGCAGATCTTACAGTAAATGAATGAACAATCCATCTGGCTCTCCTTTAAACCCATGTAACTGCAGTCAGTGCTGGTAAACACCACAGCTATTGTTGCAAGAGCCTGCCAACATTCCTCCTTCCCTTTGCTCAGTACCACTCCTTTCCTACTTTGCAATTATAAAAATACTTTGCTCTCTTTCGTGCTGATGCTGAAGGTGAGCAGGATTTTGTGTTTACCCAACTTGCCAGTGCCCCTTAACCATGGAAAGAATACAAAAGAAAGGAGTTTGCATGACTATGCTGTCACCTCTCATCAATATTTCTATTAAATAGCTTGTAAGTAACTTGGGCCCTGAATGCAAGGTGTTCTGTGTGCTTGAGGGTGAGTGTCAAATTTAAGATATCTGAGACGTATTAAGTCACCTGGGGGGTATCAGTCAGGCTGACACACCCTTCTAGAGCAGAACACAAGATACCCAGCAGCAGTTAAAATGGGTCTAGTTACCTGCTTGAAAACAACTGAATCTATTCTTTCTTATTTTGAAGTGCCTTGAGGCAATTAAACAGTTAATGAATGCATTGCTAAATGATCACCTTGTGGTAGTCTACAAGGTCAGCCAGCGTTGAATGTTGCAGCTGGTCCACTCCAAGGAAGCTGTAGGAATCACTGGAGGCATCAATGAGGAAATGTTTACATCCTTCCACAGACCGATAGGAGAGCACATAGCCTTTGATTTTCTCACTGACACGGATCAGAAAACTCCCTGGTACTGTTTTATTCAGAAGCTCTTCTGCTTTCTTAGAGGTTAGGATACCTGTTCAAAACCAAAACACAAAACTGAAGGGAGAAAACTATTTGTTCAGGACTTGACAGAACAGTTCTCACAAGGAATCTGCTTTGAAATCAGTCCATGGCACTTCCATCCCTTTCACTGTTTTCTTGCCCAGTAGCCCAAGAAGAAGAGTGCAGCTATTGCTAGTAACTGTCCCACATTTGGCCAACAATGAATGACAAACGTGGAGAGCCCAAAAGGACTGTTGCTGTGTTATGAGACAGAATGGTATTGCAGTTGTATGCTGATTCCAGTATAGGAACTTTACTCCCAAGCCTAGCAGAAAAAACTCTTTAAACACTTGGGTTGGGGTGGAAATTCCCAGGACTCACCATGGAACCAAGGTGCTATTGTGTCTGTGGTTTTCAGATAGCCAGCTCGGAGAGGGAATTGATCCTCTTTGAACCACTTGATGATGCTTTCTTCTGTGGAATTGGAGATTGTCCTCTGTACTCCCGCTTTCCTGTTAGAAAAGACCTCTGGTTTGTGCATCAGATTCAAATGACAGGTTTTGAGTCCCTGTGCAGGACTTTCATTTTGCTTAGGATTTTAAGACCAGCCCTAAACAGGCAGCTTACAGTTCAGCTGTATGGAATATGGTTTTCAGTGGACATCTGGCATCATAGCAGTTCTATGTGCTCCAGGCTTAGGACACTCTACTAACTAAAACCTGTTACCCTCCAGAAATGAACACCTGAAGGTCTCATCACGCCCTAGGCTGGAATATAGCCTAGACTCTGTATTCTTCCCTGCTGGGTGTCTCTTCCATACAAGGGGGAGAGCTAGCTATTCTGTTCTCAACCATCCCATGCTATAGCAAAAGAATCTCATCCCTTCTCTTTTCCACAGTGCACAGGGGCTTCCTTACCTAATTGCTTTCCCATTTGCTGTTGCAGGAGGTGGAAGTTTAGGCTTGGGAGGGAGAGGTGGATATTGAAGTGGTCGCCGATCTCCTGCTCTGGCACCCTTGGAAATATCTGCCTGCTTCCCTCTGTGGATGCCCTGCAGTGAAAGTCTCCTGTAGTCATCTCTGGCTTGCCGTGCAAGGGAGCGTCTCTTCTCATCTGCTGCCTTGGATTTCTGCACTGGAACAAAAAAGGAGTCCTGCAGGAGCGGACAAGCAGCAAGTTTAAAGCTTGCTACCCTTTGGCCATTTTCCTGCTTGATGAAATGGAAGAATAACCCATTTCACAAACTGAAAGATTCACTCAGTTGTGAGACTGTTTGCCACGCGTCTCCCAAGTGTTAAGTGGCACAGTTTTTATTCCAGTAAAAGATTAAAAACCCTTTTTTTTCTGGGACAAGATTAAAAAAGTGGTTTTTTTCCTCAGTATCAGGTCCCTTTGTACACACAGATTTCTTGGTTTTGTTTCAGATACTGACTCCTGGTTCAGACATGGATTTCTGTAGTGCCTTTCACATAAACTGGTGGGAGGAGGGCAGGGCTTATGGAGTTGAAGCAGCTGAAATTACCCCAAATCAATCATTTGAAGGATTTGAAAGTGATAATCAATTTTGGAAGGTGGGAAGGAGCCTTGCTGAAACTTTTATGGAAAGTGGAAGACTTGACTGTGTTTTTGTTTGGGTCTTTTTTCCTGTAAAACTGCCTCAATTGTCTAGGTCCATCTCACCCTGGAGTCTGTACAAGCAACCAGCTCTCCAGTCAGCATTTTTTTAAATCAATCAGAAAAATAAAACCCCTAAAGTGAAGTGGAAACAATTGGTGGTACTGCATTGCCATCTACTGAGCAGCAGGGGGGAACTAGGAAGAAAAGTGCATCAGGTTCTCCTTCAGGAAGCATTTGGCAGCAGTGATGGATGATACTGCAAGTATCATACTGTTTGCCATTTTCCTTTCCATCATTGGGATTCATTACATGAGACATTGCAGCAGGGCTTTACTTAGGTGGGATCATACTTGAATGACAGGGAAGCCCTTTTTGATTAGTCCCTATTACCCATTATTCTTGCCCTCAAGAGCAATGTTACTACAAAGTCCTACAAAAGGCCAGCTTCTAGTTTAAAATTAATTGTACTGGCTATACTCATGTGGTTCCTATTTGTTGCTTGTTTTAACATAGTGTCAGTTGGGAAAGTTTTCCATCCCTTGCCCAGCTCTAGTCTCAATGCTGCATGGACTCAGAAATATTTCTGATAAGACAGTGCTGTATCTCTTGGCAATACTCCAGCCTCTGATCTATTTTTCAGTTCTAGTATGGCAGGAGAAGGGTTGAGATGACCCCACAGAGCCCTAAGGTTTCTCAAGCCTTATAGGAAAAGGTAATTTTAAGATCTTACAGAATTCTTGCCATTCAGGCTCATTCTCATCCGATTTCTGCGGTGTTCTCTGGCTTTCTGTGCTGGAGTGGCTCTGTGGTATTGGTTCCTGGGGAGCTGTGATCTCTTCTGATTTTTTCCTCTGTGCTTCCTTCATCTATGAAAGAAACAGTATGTTCAGCTTTGTCTCAGGCAAGCTTTAACCCTGCTTTTTAGCTTCCCTTGAAATACTGGGAACTCCATTCTTTACCAATTGAATCCCTCCAATTTCAACAACATAGACCCTCTGTCTTTACTGCAGGCGACAATTGAAGCAGGAAGGGAAAACAGGCCACCAAAAATCATCAGGAGCATCTCCCTGTGCTAGTCCCCAATCTGCCAGCCTGGCCTGCTTTGTATCATCTCCAAATCATGAGAAGCATGGCAATACTGGATGAAACTGGTCCAAAATGTAAGAACGGTCTTGGCTTACATGAGGCTCTGAAGCTGACTGGGATTCTAGGATAAAGCACTGACCCCACTCAATGTGTTAGGTACGTCATAGGTTGCCACTTACCTGTTGGAAACTATGCTTCCTCACATGGCAATCTGCCAGCATCTGGTAAACATCTCTGGTTCCCCTCTGAGCAGAGCAAAAGAGTGGTGAGAAATAAATGTGACATTAGGACGATTTCTCTTTTTTTTGGCACAATAGGTATTTAATGAAAAACTAGTTATGTGACATTTGTTAACAGATTTTCCAGCCTGCTCTGACAGACATTGGGATGGGTTTTCCCATAATATTTGGCCAAACATGCCACAGGACAAGAACTCAGGGGTGACAGGATTGCCATAAGCATGCCTAGATTTGCTAAACAATGCTCACAAGTGCTCCCATGGACCAGTCTTTTCCTTCCTCTCAAATAATCCCTTGCAGAACCTGCTGTCTACCTGCCTGTGCATGTTTGCAGTTGTGGCTGGGTTGCTGCAAACTCCTACTTGACAAACTGATCCAACTGGCTGGATATTTCATGTTCTCTCTTCCCTGAAAACCAGCCCAGACAGCATTCCCTAGCTGAGAGCTGCCTCTGCAGACGAACTGTTAGATTTGGCTTTCAGTAAACACCCACCCACCTCCCCATCAGAGCCTGACTGCCTTCCATGCACAAGGAGTGATGAGTTAACTGTACTGTTCTGCTTACCAAGGTCACATTTCCTTTTAGCTCCATCACCTACTTGGCTAATATTTAATATGAATGTGGCTTTACAATTTCCATCTCCTCAACAGGAAACTAGGAACTTCAAATGTGTGTGAAACAGCATTTTTTCGTGGATCAGCCCTATTCCCTATAGCATGATACCTGGATCTCCCTGGTTAAATGGGAGCTAGATCTCAGAGAAAATATTTTAATGCAAGAGGTGGGAAAAAGCCTCTCTCCAAGCCTAGAAAATACAACAGGGGACTTCATTCTGGAGCCCTTCTGCTAACAGCAAAAGCCCCAGAAACATGGGAAAATGTATTAATAATATAATGACAGAAAAGAAAGGAAAATATACAAGCCCCATCTATTTCCATGTGCAAGATTTTGAAAGGGGGTTAGATTTTTGGTGATGGCTTGTTTGTTTTTGCGTTTTGGTTTTTTTTCGGTTCAGTTTGTTGGGTTTTTTTTTTTTTGGTCAGCTTTGACTAATAAGTTCCTTTGAAAAAAAAATTTCCCACATAGTTGCTCAACTTTAGCAAACAGTGCAGAGAAAAACCCCATGTGACTCAGAGGCTTTTGATGAAAGAGAGAGTCACTCCAAATTCCATTCACTATTTTGGTAGCAGTAAGAGAGTATTATGCCAAAACCCAACCTTCTGTTATCATACTTTTTATACCATAGTACGGAGTGGCTGTACAATAAAAGAATATACACTCATAGAAGTTCATTCAAGGCTGAATGAAAACTGCAGAGTGAGATTGGACTTCTCCATTAAATTGGCAGGGTGTCCTGTTCCTTTTGATCAACTGTGGTTACATGGTTTTTTTCCCTTTCTGTGCAAATGGCTTCTTGTAACCAGTTAAAAAGCACAAACATATTTATTGCTGGAAAAATTATTTCTGTAATGAAACACTACAGGAAAGCAGACACTATTACTGCATTTGGAGCTGTCCTGTGCTATCAAGGTCATAAGCTGTTTTCTGTCTTAGAAGACAAAAATCCCCAAGAACCACATAAAATACGTCAGATGATTCTGGTAAAATTATCTTCATTTGGTCTTTTATTAAAGTAATTTTTTTTGTCTGAGGGCTGTGACCTTCCATTTAAAGATCCTAACACAGCCTCGCTGGTCTTGCCCCAAAACCCACCCAAACCAGCCACAGTGCAGAAGAAGTACTGCACCACTTGTTTTACCCAGAGAGAATGAAAGCAAAGGAATTCAGAGTAATTTATCCTTTCATGCAGAGCAGATCTATCCCAGCTGAGAATACCACATGGACCTCATGAGTCTTAAGGAAGGATGTAATAACATGGCTTTGTCTCTTCTGTAGAAGAAAAGCTTTAACAGATAGATGGCTTTTTCCTTCCGATTTGTATTTACAGCAACCAGGATTTACTGCACTTCCTAGAGCTCAAAAAACACGTTTCTTATAGTAGGGGAAAATGGAAAACTACCTTTGTGAGCTCCTGGCTTCTTCCTGTTGTATCAATATCAGTCATTCTTCTCCCATGTTCCTCCTTTTGTTCTGCAGTGGTTTTTTTATTCCCATGAAGATCTGCCTCAGCCAGAAGTCCTGTCTGTGGCTGTAGAGGCCATGTTGCAGAAGTCTCTCTGAAATGCAAGAGAGAGAGGACTTAGGAGGGAGTCACTTTCTGATGTCTGAGCATTTTGTGAGGAGGCTGCACGTGAGCAGAGCAGAGCTGCAACAAAGCCACGTGCATAGGCAGCTATATCTCCAAATCAGATAGGTGAGTAATAAAATTAATGACTCGTGGTGAGTAACTGTTGCCTGGCTGTACCCGGGCACCTGCCGGTGAATCAGAGACACCCAAGCCTATCACCTGCTGCAGTGACAACATCAGCATTTCCTGTGGTCTGCAGAGGGTCCCAGGCAGGACCTATGTCACAGGAGGCTCAGTGAGCCAGGGAAGTCCCAGGCTGCAGCTGGTCTCTGCCAGCATTGTGTGTCCTCTCAGAAAGCCAGCCTTTACCTGTGCCCTTTGCCAGCAAGGCTAGCATGACAGTGCTAACCACATCCCCTACAGAGAAAACTCCAGCTCCTGTGCCTAGACAAAAGCCTTCTCTGGATCAGCCCACCGAGTCCTTCAGCTGAAGGGTGCTTACCTGCCCTCCCGGCTTTGCTCTCCCGCTAAGCGCTTTGCTCTTTGTGCCTGGATCTCTTCACAGATGGCTGCGTAGGATTTATCTGAAGGATGCTCGCCCATCACCCAGACCCACACTTCATTGTCAGCACCAAGTTTCCATGTCACTGACTTCCTGCTGGCTGGAAAAGAAGCAGCTCTTTGGCAAATGCTGTTTGCTGGGTAGCTCTTTGCAGGGTCTGTGTTGCACCTGCTGTGCTCTACCAGCTGCTGTTGGTGACAGAGCCCCCACCAAAAGCAACTGTACATGAAGAAAGCTCAACTGGGCTGCAGGCCCACACTTGCCAATTTTATCATACTCTTGAGCCAGGTCAGTGAAGGAGGCATTTCTGAGTCTGGGAGCAATGGAGAAGAATCACCACTGTTTCTTTTCTTGCTTTAATTCCTGACCACTGTCCTCCCCAAACTGTGTGAGGGTGAGCTACCTGCAAATAGAGCACATGGGGGAGTCTTGGGAGAGGAGAGCTATTTTCCTAGCAGCCAGCATGCTGTGTAATCCTGGCAAAGGAACTTCACATGTAAAATCTCAGTGGGAACTGCCCATCAGATTTGGTGCCTCAGGACAGATATTCAAATCCATGGTTATGTTAAAGACAGATTCAGAGGCACCAGTTAGTGGGAAACTTAATGAGATGCATCTCCTGGGGGCACATAAGTCCTGTCTTCCCAGCTAGGGGAGTTGTGCAATTTGGTCAAGGACAGAATGTCTGGGCCAGGGAGTAAAAATCATTGTGGGCCTGGCCAAAACTACCCCATTGCAGGTGGGTTTAGTTACGTTTGGAAATAAGCCTACAGCATGTCCTTTGGAGAAGAAATTGCTATAAGGATACATTACTTCCTATTTCTAGGGAAGCAGTTGACTAGGCCAGATATGTGCCAGAGGGTGAAGCAGCCAGGAGACAGAGACTTACCTTTTCTTGGCAGTGGCTTCTTTGCTGAAATCTTTTCTGCAGCAGCTTCTCTTTCCTCCCACCGTCTGATCTGCTCCTGCCTCATCTTGAAGAAGAGGATCTGCTTCTGCTCCTCGCTGAGTTCTGCCAGCAGCTCCGGATCGATGTACATGTCTGATAAGATCTGTTTCAGCATGGCTGCAGGTTTCACTTACGCACGTTGGTGCCGATGATCTTTAGGGATCAGATCCTCTTCCTGGCTCCGACAAGAAAGCGTGCCTGCCCGTCTGAGACTGAAGTAGGAATGCAGGCGTGCCAGAGCAATTATACTTCTGTCTCTTTCCTTTTTTTTTTTTTAGCGCAGACTTCCTGTACAGACCAAAAAAAGTAAATAAGTAGCTTAAAACCTGCTGTTAAGATTCCTTGGAATAAGAGGTGAGCTCAGCTCTCATGCAGCCCCTGCCCACTCTGCAGGGAGAGCTGGCCAGCAGGGGCGAGGCCTGGAGTAGGGAGGTTGTGTTGATACTCTGATAAACCCAGCTGATAGTATATCAAAGAGAGAGAGAGCACTGCCTCTTAGTCATCCCAGGTGCGGCTTGGCTGTGCCCAAGCAAACATTGCTGGGCAGGGAATCAATGAACCCATGACTAGATGGCTCCTCCTCCTTCCAGACAGGAAAACTTTGATGATGAAAAGCCCAGCCTGCCTCATTTTACTAAGGACAGGGAGGACTTTTGACTGTGCTTTTCAGGTGGGAGTGGGAATTTTGGGATGTTCCCGTGCATCAGTCAGCCTCCCAGCAAGTCAAGGGAGCACAAGGAGTGCAGCTGGTTTGAAGAATGGCAACTTGGATAGCCAGTGTCTGAGACAGCTCCTGCTCTGACACATCCTGCTGATGCACCTGCCCACATGGTGAGCCTGGCATGGGACAATCCCTGTCTGCCAGGATGAAGCTGATGGGGAGAAGGGGCATCCCTATTCCTGCCCAGGATACTGGCTCATGTCCAGTGAGTGCTGGCAAGGTACTAACACCTGCACAGCCTTGCTTTGTGCTCATGGATTTATATTTACAACAGAGATCTCACTGAAAATTTGGAAGTTCTCCTGTCACTTAGGAAGGTGACAAATGAGGAAGTAGAAATTTGGGCTAAAGATCTTGAAAACAACTATTTTCCTTATCTTATCTGGATAAACTCACGGATATCAGGATATTGGTTGGCAGTGCTTTTGGTGACATGGGGAGGCTGACAGCCACATATTAAGTGTAACACCAGAGCAGGGTGGCTGACTGGCCAGAGGTGGCAGGGACTTTCTGGACAAACTCCTGGGAAACGTTGCCATCGGACTACAAAGAAAATTAAAGCAGCGGGATTGTCCATGTCCTTCTGCACAAATCCTAGGAGTCTAAGGAACAAGCATGCTAGAACATAGCACAGTAAGTGGGAGGCAGAGGGTTATGGAGGGAATAATGTGGAAATACAAAGAGCACAGACACGGCAGAAAGACCTGTGCCAGAGTGAAGTAGAACTACATATTAAATGAAGTTAATGGGGTCAAATCAATCAGCCATCTTACAGGAGAGAGACTGGACTTCTAGGAGCCCCAATGTTGGAAGAAAAGTGCTGGGAACACCTTCAGCTTCACAGTATGACTGCTTGGCTTCTGACAAATAAAATAACAAAGAAGGCAGTAGACAAGCCAGCAAGTGCAATACTGAAGCTTTCCAAGGAGCACACACAGAGCACACAACTGTTTAGCAAAAAGCAGCCTTCATAAAGTCAGACTATCAGAACAGTATCTGGTGCATTGGTCCATCTTGCACCCATGCTGGGAGCAAGCAATCTGTCCCAAGCATTCCCCTGCTTCTGAATATGGCTTGCCTTAAAATTGCCAGAGAGAGAGCTGGCTGGGGTGCCACTTCACTGCAGTGAAGTCCCCATGCACTTTCAACAGGAGAAGCTTGAAAGGAGCTTGGAGCAGGGGGGAGCTGTAGGCAGGGAGACATATTGCCCCTCAATGCAATAAAAGAGCAGATCATGGTTCCAGAAATGCATTGTCTGCAGCAGAGGCCAGGGGCAAGAGTCCTGAGGAGGGTGCAGTGACCAGGAGTTGGTGTTAAGTCTTCTCATTTCTATTTTGTTTCTCTGACTATGTAATACTTTCCCCTATTAAAGACATTAACTTCATTCTAGAAGGAAACATGAAGCTGCTGTTCCAAATTGGTATGGATTTTGTTTAAACAAATTACTTTTTTGATTTAAAAAAATGGTTTTCAGGGGAGGTGATCTGACTTGAGCAATGCTTTCCGAGTAAGCCTCTTTTCAGCTCAGCAGCCAAAGGGTCTTGGACTGTCCTTGAGCCATGGAGGTGGCAGCTATAGAGAGGGAAGAGGTTCCTGGGACACAACACATGAGAATCCATCAGCAGAATGCATGCAGCAGCATGTCCATGCTGCTCTGGCTTCTCAGGAGTGGGAATGGCTTTGCCATGGCATTTACTTAGGAGAACATGATGCGCTCTTGCCATATGCCGTGATGACAAACAGGTCCCTCCTTTCATGCCTAGGGACACAGTGTGTTGGCAAGATGGAAGGGAGCTCAGCAAACAAGTTTCACAGTACTGATGCAGTTTTGCAGAGTTGGATCTCCTCGTAACCTTGGTTGTAAGAGGAGATTTATAATGCTGTATCCCAAAGCTACCCTTTAAAGCACCAGCTTTTTTAACACTGGGAGATGACATAAGCATCTCGAGAGGTTTGTGATATTTCTATTTTAGCAGTCACTTCATTAATGATCTAGGAGCTGGAAATCCTTGTAATCAGTCATATACTGTTCCCAAAGTCTGAATCAAAGCCATGTTACTGACACCTGTCTGGAAGTGGTTTGCAGATGCTGTTCCAGCTGTAAGTAGTATATTTATAGCTCAAACTCAGTGAAGCCAAAGACTGCAGTAATGGCAGAGGGACCTCCAAGCAGGTAACTTGCAGGAAAACTCTGGTAGAGGTCCTCTTAAACTTTCTGCTGTTTGCATTTTTTTCATGGGAGTGGTTGATGGGACAGGAGGAATAGAGATGGGAGTCGCCAAAAATAGCAAAAACTAAGTGAGGGGATGTGGGATGCCAAACCAGGGCTTTGGGGCTCTGCCACTCATATATAAGATACCCAACCTGAAAACCATAAGGGTAAAAAATTCAAAGGCTAAATGATCCTTCAAAATGCAAAGTCACACAGCATTTAAACGTCCTACTGGAGAGCAGCCTCTGCTCTGTGCTCCTGTTAATCATCTACCATGAACAGGGGAAACAAGTCTATGAATACGCATGAAAGTGCCGTAGCTTTGAGAAGAACTGGCACGAGCTCCTGCTCACGTGTGCAGCGGGTGACACTTTGGACACCACACACTCACAAGACACTCCCACCTGGCCATACCAGTCCTGGTGCTCACCATCAGCGCTGCCAGCAGAGGGAAAGTTTCTCCAAGAAAACAAGAGACAGACACAGAAAATCATGGATATGGTTTTCACCAAGAACTCAAACAGGACAGTGTAAAAAATGTGCTCATTTTCAGGGAGGCAGCTTATTCAACCAGCTGCACATATCTCACTGTAAATGTGACAGTAACTGTAAACTAAAAATGACCCAAGAAACTCAACAGTGAGAAGGAAAGAGGACACAAGAAATGCTGGCTTCAGGATATAGGCTGATGACCAAAGAGGAATTCTATTGTCATAAAGTAGTTTTTCCCTTAAAAGGCAGATTTGTTCAGTTTACTTTGTTCAGTAAATGGTGGAACTATATGATTTTGAGTCAAGAGCTTCTCCTTGGAGCTGATTATTTGTTTAGTGAGAAGTGGCTTCAGAGACACCACTGGGAATTCTTTTCCCTGATCAAGAGGCTGGACTGTGAGAATGCAACTGAATTTCCTTCCACTTGCCAAACTAAGCCTTGCAGCACTAGGAGGCTCAGGTTTTTCTGGATTTCTCCAGTTGCAGCCACTCCAATGCCCTCAGCTCTCTGCCAGACTTTGTGAAGGCATTTCTGATTTTTTCAGAAGTGAAGCAAAGCAGAATTGCAAAACCCACTTGAAATCAGTACAGCCAATAGTCACTTCCCCAACCTTGCTCTGAGTACACAAACCTGCATGGGTTAACTGTTACACATTGGTTCATAACATGCACTTGTGTCAGAAAACATTTATGTTAGCAGCTGCACCAGCAAGGTTAGTACCAAAATATCCTTCTGTGCTTCGGGGTTTGGCTGTTCATTTGTTTTGTTCTTGTTCGTTTGGGGCTTTTTTTAATCATCATCCTGTTCTAAATAGGGGAGTGATTAATTCCTCTCTTTCTGTTTAGTTTTGCTTCAGTCTACTGTTTTTGTTTGGTTTTTTTTTTGTTTGTTGGTTTTTTTTTCTCAGACGGAAGGAAAACTTCTAGTTTGAGTATAACAGGAGGAAAACACAACTGCACAAGCACAGCCCCCAAAAGACAAAAGCAGACCTGTTTGTATCTTAGAATTATGGAATGGCTTGGGTTGGAAGGTACCTCAAACATCTAGTTCTAACCCTCCTGCCATGACAGTGCCACTACACCAGGCTGCTCAAAGTACCACCCAGCTTGGTCTTGAACACTTCCAGGGATATTCCAGTGCCTCAACACCTTCACAGGGAAGAATTTCTTCCTGATATATAATCTATACCTGCCTTCTGTCAGCTTGAAGCCATTCCCCCTTGCCCTATCACTCCATGCCCTTCTCCAAAGCCCCTCTTCAGCTGTCTTGTAGCCCCTTGTGTACTGGATTCTGCATAAGGCTCACATATAATGCTTGAAAAAACTAAAACCAATGAAGGTTGGTTCTACAAAACCACCACAACTTAAACTACCTTGAAATTACCTACTGCTGAACTGACTTGCCCCAGAGGTCCCTGACATTGCTGGAGGGGGCAGCAGTTATCTTGTAGCAGGTATGAATGGATGGCAATGGCAAGAAAGAAAAACAATATGACACAGTATCAGCCACTGAACAGTCTGAGGCCGTAGGGCTCTGCTTTCAAGGAAAATGTACCTTCCCTGCTAAAACAACGTGCAAACATTTCTTGGATCATCTTCCCATGTCAAAATTACTGCGGGAATTAACAGTGTGGTGAAAAGGGTGAGAGCTTCCATAGGTTAATACACAGGATTAGATACTCAACCAAACTCAGTTACTGTAAAAAAGTCTGTGCAGAAAGAGGTGCTGGGTGGTAAATCCCAGAGCCAGCACCCCAAGGCACAATCTTGGGCTATTAATTAAGTCGCTACTTGGCTTAAGTTGTTATTGGCTCATCTTTACTTCAAATTAAAGCCATTGTGTCCCAATAAATCACAGCCCATGCTCCGTGAGTGGCGGTCTTTTTGCAGGTGGAGGTGCCTGAGCTGGGGTGTGGTTCTTACCACAGGAGCAAAAGTTCATCAGTAGGGCAAGTTCTCACTACAGAACCAGTCAAAACTGGGAATTTTTTTAGTTCATCATTACACATCCTGGATAAAAAGGGTGTTATCTTTCTGTGTTTTCCCACTTCAAGCACTTAGGCCATCAATTTTCTTCCTCAATCCTGTAATTATTGATTGTTTCCATTACTTAACCACTATATTCTTTATCCTGTTTGGAACTTCACTCCAGTTATTCATCAAGGTGATGGGAGGAAAGCTAACGTCTTTATAAGCAATCTGATGGGTGACAGTATTGGTGTTAACATCCTTGAAATATTGTCTTAACACCTGTACTAACTTTGGGCAGCAGGTCTGTTTCAGAGACCAGAAGCTTGGCTCCTGAAACAAGCGAGTCTGCACAAGCCTAAACTTCTGAACTTTGATGTAAAATATCAGGTACAAGGGGGGGTTAAAGTGTGGTAGGCAGTTTGGGAAGGCTGTACCTGCCTATTACATCAGCCAATGGGGAAAGGAAGGGGGCAACTTGCGGCTGGGAGTTTAGGATAGAGGTGTGCTCTCTGAAACATCGAGAGAGCCTCTCTCTTTATTCAAATAAAGTTGCAGAACTCCTCTGTCTCCTTTATGGACATAAACTTCTGGCATTTGTGGGTTTTCCTGACAGTGGGAACCGGTATGGGGGCACCTGTGGGGAATCCCACTGGAGGTTGAAGGTCCATTTGCATTGGTCCAAGAAGCTTAGTCCATCTTTAGACAACCTACAATTATGTCCATTCATATTTAAGTTATGATGGTGATTGATTTGTGACCCCGTCAAAAGCCAAGATCACTTGAAGAAGCACAAGCAGTAATGAGCCAGAGCAGAAATGAACTGGAGCCACAGACCAACTGAACATGGAAACAAAGTGGAGCTGAAAATAAGCTGGAGCCGAATTGAAGCCACGGAAGGTGAAACCAAATTGGAGTTTAAAACATGCTGGAGGCACGAACAAATTCTATGAGCTGAACCTGAGACAAACTGGAGACAGAAACAAATCACCTGAAGCTGCGAATGAGGTGAAGCAGAAACTAGAGAGAGCCTTCCGCAAGCAGGAGACGCAAACTGGAGTCACAAAGGAACTGCAGCCGCCAGCTCCCCGCAGCATCTCTGTGCGGGCTGAGCCGGGTGGGCGCTGGCAGGGCCGTGCCTAGGGCAGGCAGCAGCAGCATCATCGTCCTCGGTGCAGGCATCCCGGCGTCTTCCTGAGGGATCTACACCCGGCGCGGGTCGCTCGGGCACGAGGGCTCCGGGGGTGGCCAGTTCGAGCTATTCTGCCGGCCGAAGAGTTCATCCTGCCGGCAGTGGCTCTGGAAAAGAAAGAAGAAACCACTGAGGCCCGGCGGCAGGAGGGGTCGCGGGGTGGGGGTGACCGGCAGCTGCTCCCCGGGAAGGGCCCCTCAGCCTCGCGCGGCCCC
>WEIU01007084.1:163111-204939 GCA_013389925.1 Aegithalos caudatus | reverse complement strand
GTACGCGCGCACCTTCGGGACCCCCCCCGGGACCGCCCCCGGGGGCTCCCGGCAGCGCCTCCGCCGCAAGGAGCAGCTGCTGGTCGTGGCCAGGTACACCCGCGACATCCGCCTCCGCGGGAATCCCCTTCCTGCGGATGCCGGGCTCGGTGGGATACCTGGTGCCGTATGCCCGCCATCTCCTGAACCCTCTGGATTTGTTACGCCTCATCCCTCTCCCTGGGATCCCCACAGCCGTCATACACCCTTTGTTAGAGCGGAGGGCTCTTGGGTTTTGCCTGACCCCCAGGGCTGGGACACCCCTTGACTGTGGGACACCTTCCGTTCCTGAGGGAAGCCTGTGGCAGCCGCCTTTTCGGGGGACAGGGCTCAGCGAGAACCCCAGGACCATGCCCCCCATTCATGGGACTCACCCTTTCTGGGCGCGGCAGAACTCCTGTGACCCTGTTCCCCCAACAGAGGTGTCACTGTCCCTGGGTGAGGTGGGGGTCCTTAACATGAGGGTTCCCCTTTTCTCTTCCAGGCAAGTGGCTTCCCAGTGTCAACTGCTTCAGTCATCCTTGGGGCGCCCGTCCACCCCACAATTCCCCCAGCTACCCGATGAGCCGATGTCACTCCAAGATGCTCCAGGGGGTCTTTTCCAGTTGCCCCCTGGAGACCCATTCCCTGAGCGGGTGACAGTAGTCTGGTTATCAGTGTTGGCCCTCGCCTTTGCTTTGGTTTGTGAACCCCAAGAGAATCTGTCACTGGCTGAGATCACCCTGCGGCGCCTGGCTCCCCGCCTGCTCCTCTCCTTGCGCCTCCTCGGCCCCGGCGCTGACGTCCTGCTCCGTCCTGATGCTGCTGATGGCCTCCTGGACCGTCTCCTGCCCCATGGGCAGATGCTTTTTCTCAATGAACAATTTCTCCAGGCAATGGACCGAGAGCTGGGTATCAAAGCATCCCGCTGAGCTACAGATGACTTTCCTGCCTACCACCCCTAGATATTTTTGAGGGATGAGAGACAAGGGAGGGATCTGAGATGGTCACCAAGCCCCAGTGGGATGGATGAGAAACATCGTTCAGAAATAAAGAGCAACAAGCCAGCTAAGAGCAAGGTTTTAATCCATTTATCCCCCAACACCATCATGGAAGAGCTAATAACCATCCCTGTAAATCCACCTGGAGCTGGGATAGTGCCAAGTTCCTGCACTGTTTTCCTGCACTGCACTCCTGTACCACTCCACGTGCACATGACAGTGACTGGAGGCTGCACGTGGCTGTGAATGGATGCCAAAAGGGGACCCTGGGCTGTGGTTACTCCAGCTGGGCACTGTGGGGCAGGCAGAGGGTCCCTGGCAGGGGAGACATGGCTCTGGGATGGGACCTTGGCAGGGTACATGCCAAGGGTGTGCATCCCGCCATGGAGCACTGGGGTCTCTGTGTGAGGGATTAAATAAATAGGCAGTGGGGCAGGATTTAGCCATGTGCCTTGCACAGTAGGGTGGTTGTCCCTGGATGATACTGCTTGGGGCCAGGGGACCTGTGTGACACCCTGGGAGGTGGCAGGAGCTGGCACCCATCTACCCAGCTCTGCAGGGTCCAGTGGGGAGCAGGGTCCTACCCTAGAACTTTCTGGGTGCTGGGAAATCCAGGGAGCCAGGAGAGCTGGCATACACAGCTCATCCACCAATGTACTGGGAACGGGCTGGGCACTGCCAGGCCATGCAGAGGGGGCTGTCATGGGGCCAGACCCCAAAGTGTTTTCCCTTGTAACTGCACCAGTAAAGCTGGAGACCCTGAGGAGGTGTGCTGGGCACTGGGCTTCAGCCATGATGGGTCTCTGGCTGTGCCAGGGGATCTCACTGTGCACTGGAGGTGTGGGAGCATTGGGGCCCACTGTGGCATCCCACCCTTAAGGGGAATGGAGCACCGTCTTCAGCTTTCCATGTGATAGCAGCTGTCACATATTGCACCCACAACTGGCTTGGATACAGCCAAAAGCCAAAGAAATGTTATCCTGGAGTGTTTAAATGCTGTTAGCAATTAATTGTTGATGAGAATCAACGGGAATCTGAATGTATGGGCCATTATTTTGTATGCACTGATAGGATTCCAGTTGCTGGATTTCAGTATCACCTGGTTTATAGCCAAAATTCTCTTGCAAATCAGCCACCTGAATTGGATCAAATGGGATCGTTATTTGTATGTGATTTTCCTTTCTACCCTGAGGTCCAGTAGAATCAGGGGGAGTTGAAGGAGATAAAGAATCATCTTTTCCCAATTCCCTGTCATGGGAATCGCCCTATATTTTTCCATCCCATGTAAGTCTGCTAGGCTTTTCCTGGAACTTTGATATCTCAGTCGCCATATATGGCACTGTTTTGGTAGCAGTTTGCTGACCCTGTCCATCATCTGTATTTAAATTTTAAGTAAAGGTCATGTTATTTCCTCTTCATCAGATGAGAATGTTACATGGATTTTTTTGTGGGTTTTTTTGTTTTGTTTTTTTTTGTCAGGGTAACAGACCCATTTACTGTCTTCCAACTCCTTCATTGGATACAGAAAGTCAGAGTTATGAGATTGTATTTCTGCAAATGGTCCAGATGATATATCCTGCACTGGTGCTTCCTTTCTCAGAGACCCCACTGACCTGGCCTGGGCCAGGCACCGCTTGGCTTCTGTTTCTCCTTGATCTCCTCCTGGAGCAAGAGCAGCACTAGCTCCATCATGGTGGGTTCCTGTACTGCACAACCTGCTGGATTGTATCATCCAGAATGGAGCAGATCAGCTTATTCAGCCCGTGCCTACAAGAGGAAGGAACACCCAGGAAGGCAGAGAGGGAGGCACCCCCTGCTTGCAGCACCCTCAGCCAGGTCCTGGCCAGTCTGGTCCCCAGGACAAGCAGGGACACTGCAGGACAACACAGTGCTCATGAAGCAGGTGGGGAGAGGGAGGCAGAGCCCACTCCAAAAACCGTCCCAGGCCCCAGCTGCTGGCACTTTGAACCTCCTTCACATCCTCTGTGCCCCGTAGCTTAGCTGAGCTGGCTCTCATTAACAATTACAGCTTGGGTGTGGCAGGAGGGTGGAGGTGCCAGGGCTCCTGGGCACCAGAGTACACGGAACTCAGAGTGGTACGGCTGCAGTGGAGGCCCTGGGTGGCAGAGCTGTCCCTGAAGCTCCACAACCCCCTGGCACTCATTAAAGGGGCTGTAGCTGGGGCAGAAGTGCAGACAGCTGGGAGAAAAGGTGATGCTGGGCTCCATTTCCGACCCCTCATAGCTTGGGCTTAGTGCATGGCCAGCATCTACATTAGGGCAGTATCTTACCAGTGATCAGGGCATGCTCCTGTGGCATTGGCAATACCTCTGCCACGTGTGATCTGGGCTGGACTTTGCCTGATGGGGCACTGCCCCAGGCAGTGCCACAGGATCCAGTACTGCCCCAGGCACAGTCCTGGCACAGGAGCCAGCCAGTCCCAAGTTGTGGAGGCTGCCAGCAGGGAAGACAGCCAGTGTTGTGTGGACCCACTGTCAGTCATGGAGCAGGAAGATGCAGTCAGGCAGGAGCTGGGAAGCCTCCATGGCATCCCCCTCTTCAAGAGCTTCATCGAGGGCTGGCCACAAGTGAAAGATTTCCAAGCCCGTCCAGATGACCTGCTCATCTCCACCTACCCCAAATCGGGTGAGTGGTCCTGGGGAAGGGTGCAGGGGGGATGGGGTGACACCAGCCTTTGCAATGCGGTCCCTGTGCTGCAGGCACAACGTGGCTGAGCGAGATCATGGACATGATCTACCAGGACGGCAGTGTGGAGAAGTGCCAGCGGGATGCCATCTACAACCGTGTGCCTTTCCTGGAAATGAAGGTCGCCAAGGGTCTGAGTGGTGAGCTTCCCCAGCCTGGCTGCTGGCTTGGGTGAAGGGGGAACAGAGCCAGTGTGGGGGTGAGGGTGCTGGGGCTCACACCTCTAAGTCCCCTGTGCCACAGGCGTTGAGCAGCTGGAGGACACCCCATCCCCGCGGCTGGTAAAGACCCATCTCCCAGTCCAGCTCCTCCCGACCTCCTTCTGGGAGAAGGACTGCAAGGTAACATGACAGGTGCCTCCTGTCTCTCTCCACCTGGGTTGGTGGGGAGGAGGCACCACTCTGTACCTTCCAAACATATCCTTGGCTCTCTCCAGATTATCTACATGGCCCGCAATCCCAAGGATGTTGTCATCTCCTACTACTACTTCCACCAGATGGCCAAGATACACCCTGATCCTGGCACAAAGGCTGAGTTCTTGGAGAATTTCATGGCTGGCAAAGGTGTGGGCTGAGCCACAGGATGCCCTGTGGGAGAAAAGCTGGTGGGAAGGACATCCCCCACTACCCACCTTCTCAGTTAATCCCTTGACCATATCCCACAGTGCCCTACGGGTCCTGGTATGACCACGTGCGTGGGTGGTGGGAGAAGAAGCAGGAGAAGAAGATACTCTACCTATTCTATGAGGACATGAAGAAGGTGACGTGGGAAGGAGGGGAAGGAGGTCAGGCTGCTTCCAAGATTTTTGGCAGCCTCCTCATGTCAATCACTCTGCAGGACCCACGGCGGGAAGTAGAGAAGATCTTGCAGTTCCTGGGCAAAGAGTTGACAGAGGGAACAGTGGAGAGGATCCTGCACCACACCTCATTCCAGGAGATGAAGAAGAACCCTGCTGCCAACTATGAGACCATGCTCCCCATCTTCATGGATCACAGCCTCTCCCCCTTCCTCCGGAAAGGTGGGTTTCAGCTGGTGGTGGTGGATTTGGGAGGGATGTCCCTAGATTGTATTTCAGCCCCCATTTGTGGCTACAAATATTTCATGTGTGTGAGGATGTACTCAGTTATTTTCTTGCCCCCAGGGATTGCTGGAGACTGGAAGAACCACTTCACTGTGGCCCAGAATGAGCGCTTTGACCAGCACTACCAGGAGCACATGGCAGGCTCTGACCTCCACTTCCAGATGGAAGTGTAAGGGACTCATCTCCCTTCCCCAGAGAACTGTGCTTCTCCTTGCTCTCCCAATGAGGAGTGTGGATCCAGATGGAGATTCTTGCACTAATTCACTTTTTCCCCAGCAATAAATTGTGATAAATGGAGGTTGAGTCATTGCCTGCAGGGAAAATGAGGGTGGGGCCTGAACCCCCTGAATTCTAGGCAGTGTCCGGGAGGGAACACCCTCATGGTCATCAGGAGAGAGGGTGGGCACACAGTGGATTTTTAGCTAGTGATGGTCAGGCATTACCAGGAGTGAGCATCCTCCCAGAAACCACCACTGGCCTCTGTCAACTTGGGCTGCCCCAGGGTACCAAGGTGCTTGGAGGGGACAAAGATCAGCGAGTGGAAAATCCCCAGAGCACAGCAAATCCCCCTGCTGCAGCCCTTGTGTGCACAGGAGCTCTCATGCCTCTGGGCGGGTGGTGGTGAGGCTCTCCTTGGCCCAGCTGGAGCTTGGCAGCCCACGATCTGTGGAACAAAGGTGAAAGGAAACAGCTCCCTACTGGCATGTGGCCAGATTCATCAACATCACTTTCTTTGCTGGATAGAGAAAACACCCTGCAACCTCCAACCTGGCTGCACCTTGCCTTTGCTCCGGGATGCCAGGAGCAAACCAGTCCCTGTCCCACTGGGGGCACGGGTGTGCTTTGGAGCCCCAAATTCCCCATTTATGCCCCATTTCTGGCCGGTTCTTGAGGTTCCAAGATTGCAATTTCTTGGCAAGACAGCCTCATGGAGTTGCTCTATCCCCAAAGAGATGCAGCCCAGATCAAACAGCTGAAGAGCAGCAATGCTATGAGGGGACCTGCCTCACATAAACAAATCCTTTTCACACATTCATATAAATGCCACTGGAGATGTCTTCCACTGGAAGATGTGCTTCCCCAGCCCCTGGCTTTGCCTGCCCTGTTTGCACATGCAGCCAGTTTTGCTGGCATATGAACAGCAAAACATCTGAACACCTGCCATGGCATGCCTCATCTCACCGGGAACTTGGCCCTGGAGACAAATCAGGGACGTTTTTCTCAAGGCTGCCAACAGCTGCGCTGCTGGCCCTGCCAGCTGCTTTCCTGCCCTTCCCACTCCCTCCCGGCTAAGGTAAAGAAAAACATTTCACCACCATCGGCACCTTTAAACACTTTTCCCAGAAGCACTTATGCTTCACAACCCCACAAACTTTGGACCCGTATTTGAGTGGAGTAGGGTACGACCAAACCCTGAGCTCCACATCCCGTTTGCAAGCCCCGCGTTGGTGTGAGGAGCTGAGGACATCCACGGAGGTGACTCTTGGACTAGGACAGGGTGGTGTTCAATCTCCTGGGATGTGGGTTGAGATTTACTCCCTGTGTTTACCTCTGCGGGTGGAGAGGGAAGCTGTGATTTTCACTCCCGCTGCCCGTGTGCGTGCAACGGTGCTGAGCACGGACAGCTCATCACAGGCATCTGGGGACCGTCCTCATCCCCGCTCGTCCCTTCCCTGCACTCGTCCCACCACAGCACCGGGACCGGCTCTCACTCCAGGCTCCTGTCCCAGCGCTGTCCCCCGCCCCGCTGCGCCTCCATCTTCCGTGCAGGGAAAGGAAATTAACAAATCCCGCCCCGTAAGCGGCGGGCAAAGCTTTGCCTCCTCCCTGCCGGAGCACCCGGAGAAGACGCAAGTAACCGGGGGGCTTTGGCCGCGGGCGTTTCGGGGTGCCCTGGCCTCAAGAGCGGGGGGATGCGTGGGTGGGTACGGGGGCTGCGTGTCCCCGCAAGCCCCTAGCAAGTGGAAGCAAGACACCAAGCCTCTCTCCAAAAATCGCAGCTTGGGAGTTTTGCAGCTGGCATGTCCAGCATTTCTGTCCTGGGTGGTGGGTGGAAAGGCTTCCTAGGGAGACAGTCCTGTGAGTTCTGCTGCTGGTTCCTGTCTCTGTCAAACCCTCACTTAAACCCCCTGAAAGCAAGGCTTCTTGTGCTGCCATACAACGGAGAGATGGGGAGGAAAAAGCAAAGAGAAATCGGGCTGCAACTCCAGCCAGGGATGCCCCTGAGAGTTTTTACATGAACAGCTCTGCCTGCTTGGTATCGGCAGCTGCCCTCTCCCTGTCCGACCTGAGCTGCCCAGAGCTGGCCATGCCCTTCCACTCTCCCTGCTTTGCCACTTGGGCCCCAAAATCCCCACAGAGAACAAGTGCCACTTCCTGTGATGCCAGCAAGCAGGGCATGGTTTCCTTCCTATGGCCAGGATGGCTGGGTTTAGCTGGGATTTTGGGGCCCCCAGGGAAGGGGGTGGCCCCATGATGCTAGCCAGCCATGCCACATGTCCCTGTCACCAGCAGGATGGCCGATTCGGACACCTACCTGCGGCAGCCCTGGAGCACCGTGCATGGCATCCCCATGGTCTGTGCCTTCGCCCTCAACTGGGAACGGATTGACAATTTCCAGAGCCGCCCTGACGATATCATGGTGGTGACCTTCCCCAAGTCTGGTGAGCATCCCTAGGCACCAGAGAGGGGTCGTGCCCGGGAAGGGAGGTACCAACTTGCAGGTGCCTGGGCTGGGACCAGGGACATGCCAAAAGGGAACACTGGTAGATGGTGACCCTATCTCATGCCTGAGATGGGGCTCCAGTGGGAATGGCATCAGCTGCACATCCGATGTTTCCCCACCAGGCACCACCTGGGTCAGTGAGATCGTGGACATGATCCTGAAAGGCGGTGATCCAGAAAAATGCAAGCAGGATGACATTGGGAAGCGGGTGCCCATGATGGAGTGTGCTGCGCCTGGGAAGATGCCAGCAGGTAGCAGAGTGGCAGAGGGTGGTGGACGGGGGCAGGTTTGGTTTTGTATGGGAGGGCAATACAGTGGGAACACTTCTGGGGGAAATCCTTACAGGCACAGAGCAGCTGGAGGCCATGCCATCCCCTCGCATCATCAAGACCCACATCCCAGCTGACATCTTGCCCAAAACCTTCTGGGAAAACCGCTGCAAGGTAACAGGCTGGAATGAACATATTGGGAGGGATCCAGCAGACATAAGGGGGCTGCCTGCCCCTTTGGCACTTGGCAAATCCCCACATGCCACCAAGCTTTCTGCAGATGATCTATGTGGCGCGCAATGCCAAGGACGTGGCTGTCTCCTTCTACCACTTTGACTTGATGAACAACTTCCACCCGCACCCTGGGACATGGGCCCAGTACCTGGAGGAGTTCATGGCTGGCAGAGGTAGGACAGGGCACCCCTGGGTGCATGCAGGGGACCCTGCAGGGGACTGTCAACCACTGGCTGCTCTCTCCCCATGCAGTGGCGTATGGTTCCTGGTACAACCATGTCAGGGGCTACTGGGAGCGCAGGAAGGATCACCCCATTCTCTACCTCTTCTATGAGGACTTGAAGGAGGTGATGGGGAAGGGTGGATGGAGGTGTGGGGTCTGGGGGTGGCAGGAGGGCTGAGCGTTGGTCTGTGTCACACAGGACCTCCGCCGGGAGATTGCCAAGGTGGCCCAGTTCCTGGGGCAGAAGCTGTCGGAGGCGGCGCTGGACACCATCACCCGACACACGTCCTTCGAGGCCATGCGGGACAACCCTGCCACCAACTACAGCAAGATTCCCTCTGACCTCATGGACCACAGCGTGTCCCCCTTCATGCGCAAAGGTGAGCGGCTCCGGAGGCCTCTGGCTCACTGTGCCCCCGGCCCCTGCTGAGCCCCATCTTGCCCGGCCACAGGCACCACTGGAGACTGGAAGAACTACTTCACCGTGGCCCAGAACGAGCGCTTTGACCAGGACTACGCTCAGAAGATGTCGGGCACCGACCTGTGCTTCCGCACTCAGATCTGAGGAGACGCTGCCGGACGCCCCCCAAATCCGCCCTATGCTGTGATGGCACTGCTGCCGTCCCTTCCTCTCCCCTGGGATTGCTGGAGAGAAATAAAATGTGCTCCCTGACCCTGCCATTGTGTGCTCTCTGCCCTGAGCCTCTGCTGATCCCAACTCAGCTGTGCCCCTGGGGTTGCTGTCCTCTTCTTGGGTTGGGGACAAGCCGGTGTCACCCCTCAGCCGCTGTGGTGGGGGGATTGCCAGCAGCAGCTCATGGGATTGCAGAGGGTTCTGGAAAAATCTGCGTATGGGGAACATGTTGGGTGGGTGTGGGCAGTGAGAAGTGTCCTCCCCAGCCTCACACATTGGGATGTGGCCTGGGACCTGTGGGGGAGGGCAGGACTGGTGGGGCTGGAGATGTCCACTGTGGCTCTGCCTGCAGGTCAGTGGCTGCTGGTTTCTCCGTGCACTCGCTCCTCCCTCTGTGCAGCTGCTGGGCTGGCAAACATTACTGCCCTCAGCGCCCTGCCTCTTTCCTTCTCCTTCCTGTAATAACCACTGCGAGGCCCCGAGTCTCCCTGTCTTCTGCTGTCACCCTCCTGGTGTCACCGTCCCGGCGTCGCTCTCCTGGCACGGAGCAGGAGGTCTTAGGTGAGATGGGTGTCCTGGGGTGCCCTGTGGGTGCTCTGCATGGTCAGTCACACAGAGCTGCATGCTTGCAGGGTCCAGGGTGGTGGGTTTGGGGCATTCTGGGTTGGTATGCAATCAGCACCCCTAAATCTTCCCCTGACCTGTGGTCTCCTGCTGTAACCCCAGGGACCCAGTTCTCTGCTCCCCTGGGGTGTTGAGGCAAGGAAAGAGGTGCTATTCTAGTCTAGTCCCCTAAATCTGGGTGATGCTGGCACACTGTGGGCACCCCTGGCCTTGATGGGGCTCTGGTTGTGCTCCTGTCCCTGCAGTTGGGACCCCTGTTCTCAGCAGTGGGTGCAGTGATGGCTGCAGTGACCTCTGGTCTGTGCTCTGGTGCTATCAATGCCGCTCCCTGAGCAGGCACAGTGCCAGGTGACCGGGCGGCCCTGGCTGGTGGCCGCCCTGAGGCGGGCGGGGGGGGGGGCCTCCCCTCATCAGCCAGCCCTGCCACGTGTCCCTGTCCCCAGCAGGATGGCCAGTCCGGACCCCTATCTGCGTCAGACCTGGCTCACAGTGCACGGCATCCCCATGGTGAATGCCTTTGCCCACAACTGGGAACGGGTTGACACCTTCCAGAGCCGCCCTGAGGACATCGTGGTGGTCACCTTCCCCAAATCTGGTGAGCATCCCCAAGGCTACCAGATGTGCTGGTGCTGGATGGGCAAGAGTGTTGTTCCCCTGAGACCCACTGCTTGGGGGCATGCAGCACATTTAGGGGCTGTCAGGACAGAGTTGTGTAGTATTTCCCTTTTCCTGCAATGGCATCTGGTTGAGGTCTGAGGGATTGTCAGTGCTGAGACACCCGATGCTGCCCTGGCTGCTCCCCTTGATGGGTTGCTTTCCCCAGGAACCACCTGGGTCAGCGAGATTGTAGACATGATCCTGCAAGATGGAGATCCTGAGAAGTGCAAGCGGGACATTATCAGCAGGAGAGTGCCCATGCTGGAGTTCTCTGCCCCTGGGAAGATGGCAGCAGGTAATGAGGTACAGGGGTCCCACAGGTGCTGAGTCCCAAGGGTCTTTTCCAAGGGCCCACTGAGGAAGTGCTCTGGGATCCCCCAGGAACAGACCTGCTGGCTGCCATGCCCTCACCCCGTGTGGTGAAAACTCACCTGCCAGCACATATCCTGCCGAAATCCTTCTGGGAAAATGGCTGCAAGGTAACCTCCAACTCTGGTCTCTGTCCTGGGGGGAAATGCAACTCCCCTGTTCCCCTGAGACAGGACTCCCCACTGCTCCCTTCAGCATCCTAAGTAGTAATGGGAGTTCCAGGAGCTGGAGCATCCTCCCTGTTGGGGGTCCTGGGGCTGCCCCTCATACCTCCATGGCCCATCTGCAGATGATCTATATGGCGCGCAATGCCAAGGACGTGGCTGTCTCCTTCTACCACTTTGACTTGATGAACAAGTTGTTGCCACACCCTGGGACATGGGCCCAGTACCTGGAGGAGTTCATGGCTGGCAGAGGTAGGACAGGGCACCCCTGGGTGCATGCAGGGGACCCTGCAGGGGACTGTCAACCACTGGCTGCTCTCTCCCCATGCAGTGGCGTATGGTTCCTGGTACAACCATGTCAGGGGCTACTGGGAGCGCAGGAAGGATCACCCCATTCTCTACCTCTTCTATGAGGACTTGAAGGAGGTGATGGGGAAGGGTGGATGGAGGTGTGGGGTCTGGGGGTGGCAGGAGGGCTGAGCGTTGGTCTGTGTCACACAGGACCTCCGCCGGGAGATTGCCAAGGTGGCCCAGTTCCTGGGGCAGAAGCTGTCGGAGGCGGCGCTGGACACCATCACCCGACACACGTCCTTCGAGGCCATGCGGGACAACCCTGCCACCAACTACAGCAAGGTTCCCTCTGACATCATGGACCACAGCGTGTCCCCCTTCATGCGCAAAGGTGAGCGGCTCCGGAGGCCTCTGGCTCACTGTGCCCCCGGCCCCTGCTGAGCCCCATCTTGCCCGGCCACAGGCACCACTGGAGACTGGAAGAACTACTTCACCGTGGCCCAGAACGAGCGCTTTGACCAGGACTACGCTCAGAAGATGTCGGGCACCGACCTGTGCTTCCGCACTCAGATCTGAGGAGACGCTGCCGGACGCCCCCCAAATCCGCCCTATGCTGTGATGGCACTGCTGCCGTCCCTTCCTCTCCCCTGGGATTGCTGGAGAGAAATAAAATGTGCTCCCTGACCCTGCCATTGTGTGCTCTCTGCCCTGAGCCTCTGCTGATCCCAACTCAGCTGTGCCCCTGGGGTTGCTGTCCTCTTCTTGGGTTGGGGACAAGCCGGTGTCACCCCTCAGCCGCTGTGGTGGGGGGATTGCCAGCAGCAGCTCATGGGATTGCAGAGGGTTCTGGAAAAATCTGCGTATGGGGAACATGTTGGGTGGGTGTGGGCAGTGAGAAGTGTCCTCCCCAGCCTCACACATTGGGATGTGGCCTGGGACCTGTGGGGGAGGGCAGGACTGGTGGGGCTGGAGATGTCCACTGTGGCTCTGCCTGCAGGTCAGTGGCTGCTGGTTTCTCCGTGCACTCGCTCCTCCCTCCCTGCAGCCACAGCATTGGCAAACATTCCTGTCCTCGCCTCCCTGTCTCTGCCTGTAAAAACTGCTGCCGTGACCCTCCCGTTGTCACCTTCCTGGTGTCACTGTCCCGGCGTCGCTCTCCCCGCGCAGAGCAGCAGGTCTTAGGTGAGATGGGTGTCCCTGGTTGCTCTGCCCATGCTCAGCTGCACAGAGCTGCATGTGCGGGGGTCCAGGGTGGTGGATTTGGGGTACTTCAAGGTTCAGTCAGCACCCTCAAACCTTTCTCTTATTTGGGTTCTGCTGCAATAACCCAAGGGACCCTGCTCCCCTGGGGTGCTGAGGCAAGGGGAGAGGTGCTTGCTCTGGGAGATGCTGGCACACTGTGGGCACCCCTGGCCTTGCTGGGGGTCTGGGTGTGCTCCTGTGCCCGCAGTTGGGACCCCGTCCCCAGCGGTGGGTGCAGTGATGGCCGCGTGATCTCTGGTCTGTGCTCTGGTGCTATCAATGCTGCTCTCCAGGCAGGAATGGTGCCAGCTGACAAGGCTGCCCTGGCTATTGTAGCCTGCCTGGTCTTTGCCTAGCTCCTTCCTGCCCCAGCACAAACTCCCGCTAAAATAGACCATTGGCAGGATGACTGGGAAAGTCATGGGGAAAGGCTTTGCCATTGGGGCATGAACAGCTAACATGCATGAAAATGTGGAATCGAGAAAGCAACTCCTGCTTTTTGGGCTGGTGAGCCATTAGATGAATCCCATCATGTCCATACCCATGGGATTTGCAGATTTGCCCACCACCATAGCACAGAGCTTTCCCGGGGAGGTTGGACAAATGTTGGCAAGACAGGTCTGTGCCACATCTGCAGGGAGCTTGGGCAAGTCTGCTGCTGCTCCTCACTGTAGGTAGAGCTGACAAGGATAGGGTATTCTTCTACCAGCAATGCAGATTCCTAGCAGGGACACCAAGCTCGGCCTGAACCTTCTCTCATTCCTCTGATGTTTTGGCTTTGCAGAGTAGAAATGGCTCCCGTGTCAGACGCCCTGATGGCTGTTGTTTACCTGCCAGGGTGCCCCTGCAGCATTTCAGCAGCAGTGAAGAGAGTTTGTAGAATCTTAGTCTGAATCCAAAAATCCAAGTGCAATGCTATAAATGCTATAAACCTAGCCTTTGTTTTTTTCATCGTGCAGTAACAGTGCAGAGGTATAAAGATACAATTTATTCAAGAAAGATGGTCATGGTGAGGCTATTTAATCTCATTAACTTTTGCTGGAGTTTCCCTATACCCTGGGGATTACAAGCCTTTTACTGAGTATTTGCACATGTGCCTTTGTAGACTTGCCCAATCCTGTCACTTCTGCATATAGGTAGGTATGAGCCAACTTTGAAATTTTCCCAATCTAGTGTCCTCTCTTCCCCTTGCCAACCTCCCCACTCCCCAAAGGAAAAAAAAATAGTCAAGACTTTTTTAACTCTGCTTTCAGATCAGAAGCTGCTTCATTGCACTTAGTGACAAGGAAAGCACAGAATCATTCAGTGCTTCTTCAAGGCAAAAGCTTTTCTGCCCTGGCCCTGAATTTCTGAGGTGCTGGCTGGCATCAAGGTTTCCTAGAAATCAAAGTGCCATGCACAGTGCCGCCCCCAGCCAGTCAGCACAATGGTGAAGAGACCGTGTGTGGAAAACATCAGTTTGCATTGCCTAACTTTTGCATGAGGGCCTTAGCCTTGAAAACCTGTTGTTTTTTAACAAGGCTGGAGGTTGCATCACTGTCTGCAGCACTTCTGTTAGTAATGTTAGATGTGTGAAATACATCTTAATACTTAACACCATCTACTTTCTTCTGCCACACTTCTCTCTCATTTGCTGGATTTTGTTCTTTAATCCTCTCAAAATGCTTATCTTCTCTGATCTGAGTAATCTGAGTATCATCTTTAGAGCCGGCTATGGAAACAAGAAATTTAACTCTTTGGTTCCCCTAGCAATTGCTCTCATTTGCTATGGAGGAATTTGATACTATGGGGTTGGAAACAAAAAACAAGTTCCCCTCTAAGTTTTTATCCAGGGAAGTGGTCACATCACCAAGCCTGAGGGAATTCAAGAAGCTTTTGAACAATACTCTCAGTCACATGGTGTGACTCTTGGAACTGTCCTGCTCAGGAGTTGGACTTCAATGATCTTGTGGGTCCCTTCCAGCTCATGATATTCTATGATTCTATGATCTGCTCTAGCCCATATGAACATGGCCTTTCAATAGCTGCTGGAAAAACTTTAAGTTTCTTATAAGACTTTAAAAAATAAGCTAAATTAGCCCCACCCCCCAAAAAAATCTTACTCTGGATACAAAGGTCTTTGGAGAGACTGTAGTGAAATTCCTGGCTGAAATTCCTGACTGTAGTGCAATTATGGTTGAAAAATGCTGGCATAATAGTCCTGGATTCTGAGGGTTTAGAAAAAGCCCTATTGAATATTATGGACAATACTTAAAAATCATTGAGATGCACCTTTAGATTCCTGTATTTTCAGGTTATTAAGCAATTAGATCTCCAGAATCAAGGGCCACAGAGACAACACAAGTAGCACACCAACTTTTGGAAACTTGCACAGACAGCACCAACTTTTGAAAACCCCTGCAAACAAACCACAAGATTCACTCTTTGTTCCTGTCAACAGTTTATAAACATATCTACTATGTAACAAACAATATTGTTTTGCCAGCTGGGACCCTAAAGGGTGTAAAAACGTCTTTTTAGCAGTCAGACACCGTATTTCTTATCTCTAGGATGTAAAGTCCTCCTAAGAACCTGGCTCTGTAATAACGTTATAGTATATCCTGACAAGGGAGAGACCATCTCAACCATTAAATTCCCAGAGCATAACAAAACAATGAATAAACACAGAATACATGCCTTGTTGCCATCATTCTGTATTTTATTACTTCCTTCTTTTGAAAAGTCCAGTTCAGAGGGTAACTTACTTAAGCTCCTGATAACCAATCCTGCTGGAGCAGCCCAGGCACAGAGGAGGGGAACATCAAGGAAAAGCAGAAAACTAGTGTAGCAAATTGCACCTTGCAACTCAGAGCACAACGTTTATGTATCTTGGAAGACTCTGCTAGGTAAGGGATTTTGCTGTATGGCATTTGTTCCCCAAATTGTGTTGGATTGAGTGTATCATTGTATGTGTGGGTTTAGTTGTCTTTTTGGCTCCAGGTGGTAAAAGAACTGCTTCCAGGTATTCAAGAGACAAGTTTCCAAGTGAGATCCATCCCAGATGATATAGGTTTTGCTCTTTAGCACCTTTAGGGCCCAGAAGAGGTGCAGACCCATGCTTAGACACCTGAACTGAGCCCACAACATGACCAGGTTGGTGGGGATGTGCCACAGGCAGTAGCAATGGACTCACTGTGTTAAAAGTTGTCTGGGAGCAGTTGGAAGCTGCTGGTGTCCTGTTAGGACAAATTGCACGTTATTATTTGCATTATCATCAACCAAATGAAGGACTTATTGACTTCTCTCAGCCTAAGAAGTATCAGCATTTTTAGCATCTCCCTGTGAAAAAGGATGCCACTTCCAGTGTGACTTCTCATTCCTTGGCCAGCCTCTGACATTGCTACTTCATGGAAAAAATGCAAGGGATTTGTTTTGAATCTCAGGGCTGGCATCCAGGGGACCGGCTCCTTTGACAGCAGTGAGAATTGCGGTCATCCTCCTAACAAGAGAATAGAACTCCCTCGGTGGGAAGCTAACAGGGTAGAAGACAGAAAAGGAAAAATGATTCACCAAACTTTTTGTTTTTTTTTCTTTTCAGAGCTTAGACGAAACACAGGTTATAAAGGCACTACCTGTGCGACAGCATAGTCTCACTTCTGCTAAGAGTGCTAGTGAGGAGCCATCAAACACAACACAGAGGTGCAGCACTCCCAACTGGAAGGGAAAATTCCCACACTATCTAGCCCCTCACTCTGCCATGGCCATGAAAACAACAGGCTCAAAGAAATACCTCCAGCTGCTCCTTTTTCAGGTTGTTCTTCTAGGGCCTGTCTTCTGTGGGAAGATACTGGTTTGGCCAACAGAAGGCAGCCACTGGCTGAACATGAATGTAATTATACAGGAGCTCATCCGCCGCGGGCACAGCTTTACCATCCTGGTATCCAATGCTACCCTCTACATTGAACCCAGGCCTAAGGCCACGGAGAAGTTCGAGACCTATTATGTGCCCTTCAAGAAAGATGTTCCTGAGAATCTGATTAATGGAATAGTGGATCTATGGCTCAACAACAGACCAACAGTCTTGACCTTCTGGCAGTTTTACAAGGAGCTGGGAAGGCTGTCTGTAGGCTGGCAGGAGATGAACAAGATGATGTGCGATGCAGTGCTGACCAACCAAGACCTGATGGCTCGTCTGCAGGGCTCTGGCTTTGACCTGCTGCTGTCAGACCCTGTGACCCCTTGTGGGGAACTCCTGGCTGTCAAGTTGGGCATTCCTTTTGTCTACTCTCTACGTTTCTCCCCAGCCTTCACTCTGGAAAGACACTGTGGCAAGATCCCAACCCCACCATCCTACACACCTGCAGCCCTGTCTGAGCTCACTGACCGCATGTCTTTTGGGGAAAGAGTAAAAAACTTTATGTCTTACCACCTGCAAGACTACGTTTTCCAGAGCTACTGGGGACACTGGGATACCTACTACAGCAAGGCCTTAGGTAAGCCTTCTGATACTTCACTTCTCATTATACAGTCTGTCCTTATGACCTGCAGAGCTTGGAACCCCCCAGGGTCGCAAAGTCAAGAGAGAGGCCAGCAAGAGTTTGTCATTATGTCCCTAAAAATGGGCTGAGACACTAGCTGTCAGGGTGCTGTGCTGCTATGCCATTGCATTGAGACAGGATCAGGGTCATCCCAATTGATGGATTTGACTTTTGTCATAATTTTAGTGTGGAGTTTGATACGACTTCCACGCCATACAGGGTGCTCAGCAAGGGTGACTGCTTGCACAGAAAGCAGCCAAGAACAGAGCCATTTTCCTGATCCAGAGGACCATAACAAGGAAGGGGGAGCTGGTGAATTAGAAGCCAGCCTTGTCACCCTCAGCAGCAATATTTAAGTGCATTGTGGCTTTGTAATAGAGACTTCACTTATGTCACTGGTCATATAAAACCAATTCTCTCTGCACAAAACAAGCTTTATGTAGAACATACCCTCCCACCCACAAAGCAAACAGTGAAAACAACACATTTTTCTCTGCAGGCTTTTCTTCTGGACTGTTTTGAATTATCACATAGAAAAATATGTTTATTATTAATCACATGTTGTTTCTACTACCTTCCCACTGAGCTCTTCAAAAAGACCTCTTGCAAATCTCTCAGGGTTCAATTGCCTGCAAATACCTGCATGATGCAAGACTCCACATGTACACCAAGCTGGTGTCAGTGTGTACAGTACATGAGGTATCTCAGCTTGGCTCCTCACAGTCCAGCTGTTTCCATGACCCACATTTTTGTCCCAGAAAGGGTGCTCTAGTCAGCATGAAAGCTATACCAAAAGCCTCGGACGACAACATTAGGAAACCATTGCATTACAGCACTGGACAGAAGCCCTGTAATAATGATTTTTAGCACAGAGAAGAGAACTTACTCTTAACAAAATTAATTTTTCAATTGCACATCAGGAGGGACCATATAAATAAATCTGTTTAATGGAATTTCTGGTTCAATTTACAATGCATAATCGGCAGGCAGGAAGCCTGCACTATCCCCTCCTGGTCCCCCATGGTTCTTTGTTAAGAGGCAAGTTCACATGAGGACAATCTTACTCTGATACTGGAGTAATTTGCTGTGTAGTTCCATCCACTTCGAGATGCAACTATTTAGCTGCAGCCCCAGATCACCACTTTCAGTGTATTCTAAGGTGATGCATAGTGGCTTTATAAAAGCAAAGAGGTGCCCACACAATCAGTGAACATCTTTGCTGCCTACACAGCTGTGTTTCAAAGAGCCAGAAGAATGAAAAAGTCACCTGTTCTAACAAACAAGTAACACAGAGACTGTAGTTAGATGGGCAGGAGGGATGGAATTACCAACAGGATGCAATCCTTGCTGGACTGAGCCCACCCCCCGCCCGGGCTGACAGCTCTCCCTGCTGCTCCAGAGGAATCACACCCTCCAGCTTGAGCAAGCTGTTTACCACCAGAGGGTGCCAGCTGGTGCCAGTCACCTCTTTTGTGCGCGAAGAAAATACGGTATTAAACATGCTATTATTCAGTACAGGACTTCACACTGCCTACCTTTGGCTCCCTGCCCTCAGGATCAAGGCAGTGTCCTGCATGCCCAGCCCAGTTTGGGAGTGCCACTGCTCCTGGTGCAGGAAGGCCACGGGGGCATTGCCACACAGAGCAGGCTATGGCAGGGAAGGAGGTGACAGTGCTGTTGCTGCTGGCCGTGCTGGGCTGGGGGTCCGGGGGGAAGGTGTTGGTCTGGCCGGCTGACAACAGCCACTGGCTGAACATGGAGCACATACTGCAGGAGCTTGTGGTCCGGGGCCACGAGGTGACCGTGCTGCTGCCTTCATGCTTCCTCATCGTCAATCCCACACAGCCCTCACCCTTCCAGTTTGAGGTGATTGAGGTGCCAATCACCAAAAAGGAGATGATTGACTTAATGGAGGAAATGTTTTATTTTTTTTTTTATGAGGAGAGAGAGCTACCTATCTGGAAAGGTGCTTACAAGATAGCTCAAACGACGTTGCAGCTGAAGAACATAACCAAAATCATTTGTGATGGAGTTGTGAAGAATGAGGCCCTGATGGAAAGATTGAGGGCATCCGCCTTCGATGTCCTTTTGGCAGACCCACTGTTTCCCAGTGGGGAGCTGGTTGCTGAGGAGCTGGGTATCCCCTTTGTATATACCTTCCGGTTCTCCATGGGCAACACGGTGGAGCGGCTCTGTGGAATGCTCCCAGCGCCTCCTTCTTACATACCAGCCACCCTAACCTGCCTAACAGATAGGATGACCTTCTGGCAAAGGCTAAAAAACATCCTCAGCTACACCCTGCAGGATTTCATATTTCATTATGTTCTCTGGGCCAGCTGGGATCAATACTACACTGAAGTTTTAGGTAAGGCTGCTCTCTTTCCAGAAATTACATGTGCTGTACACACAAGAGTAAATACCCAGAGATGAGAGGTTAAGGAACAAATCAGGAGCAAGACAGTGCCAAATTCACTCTCCTTCCTTTAAAATACCTGCCATAAAGTCAAACAATCCAGGCAAGTACAAACATTGCCTGTTAATCCTGATCTGCTACAGTGGTAAAACTAAGTTGTACAGGTACTTCCAGAACATGTAAAACAGCACTTGAAACAGGGCTCATTAGTCATATTCATAGATGAATCATGACAAACACTAAGAACAGTAAAATACTGTATACCCACCAAACACTAGTACTTCTTCTCCTACAGCATACTTCTTTACTTGCTACCTTGTCTCAAAATTAGAGACATTATCCTCCTCTGGACCTTTAAAAGCCTGGGAGATCAGATGAGCCCCAATTCACAGCAATAAAAGGCCCTCTGCAGAGACATAGTTCTTTGCTTTTCTTAAAGTGTCTAAAAAAACTATTAGATTATAGTTAAATTTATTTGTAAGTGGTTTTTAATTTTTTTAAAAAATAATAATTGTATAATTGTTTTCCCATTTTTGCTCTAGGTGATTATAGTCATGTTTAAAAGGAAACAGGCTAAACATATACATTTCTGGTGGGGAGATAAAATGGGTATTTCAATATGAGACTTTAAAGTGGTTTTATTTATATTTCACTAGTAAGGTGTAACTGTTGAGAGAGCTAAATGGTTAAGGTATCCTACTCTTAGAGTACCCAGCTGTGTGTTTGTGTTGCTTATCATGTTATGATGACACAGACTAGAAAATCTTGTGCTGGCTGAAGCATTGTTTGGTGCCTGTTGTGTAAGCCTCAGAGCTGTTTGGATCTTGTGGTGTCTTTTTTTTTTATTGTGAACTGTGGGGTTTAGCATTTAAGGCTCCTTGTGCAATACCTATTTTGTTAGCTTGCATGGGCTGTATGACAGATTTGTGCTGAAATTAGTTTTGATAACACAGGGATATTTTAATTACTGCTGGGCAGTGCTTACAGAATGTCAAGGCTTTTTCTGCCTCTTACCCTGCCCCACCAGTGGGTGGGCTGTGGATGCTCCAAGATGTTGGGAGGGGGAACAGCTGGGATAACTGACCCCAACTCACCCAAGGGATACCCCAGCCCGTGACGGTTTTGTGCTCAGCAAAATAAAAGATATGGGGGGAAAGCTTGTCAGGGCTGCTGTTTCTCAGGGACTCACTGGGCTTTGGCTAGTAGTGAGCAACTGTTTCTCTTGCATTACTTGCTTTTCTTGCTCTTTTCTTAATTCTTTTTTTTTTTTTTTCCCCTTAAGTTGTCTCAGTCTCAATCCATGAGTTTTCTAACTTTTGCTCTTCCTCTTCTCCTCCTTCTGTGGGAGCTTTAGAGGCCTAGCTGCCCATCAAGACTAAACCACAACACAGGGAAAAGGCTTGTTCTTCACATGCTGCAAAATGCACTTTGTGTGCAGATAGGAGCTGCTGTACTTTTGAGATCAGCTGTGGCTCTGCAGGACACTCCAGAACGGGATTTGCTGCTTGCCCAGTCCTCCCATGAGTGTTGTTTTGTGTTACGACATTCCCTCCCATCGAGTTTGCCAATCTTGTCACGTTTGCCAGTCTAGTCACCAACCAGATGTCACTTTTAATTGGTTGGCTCTACAGTGTTTGCACAGTGAAGCAGTGAACTACTTGCAGTTTGGTCAGACCAGAGTTGTATGTGGAATGCTGAGATGTTTGGGCCAAAGTTCCCTTGGCTGCTCTGGGCCTACACATGCTGCTGGAGCACCAGTTTTTGTGGGAGGGTGGTGGTCTGGCCAACCGATGCCAGTCACTGGATCAATGTGAAAGTGCTTCTGCAAGAGCTCATTCTCCGGGGTCATGAAGTGACTGTGCTGGTGCCCTCAAGCAATCTGCTCATCAACTACCAGGACACCTCCTCCCCTTTCACTTTTGAGGTCCTTCAAGTTCCCTTTAGCCAGAAGACCCTGGATGCCTCCATGGAGGACTTCCTCAATTTCTGGATGAATGAAGCTGCTAATCTCTTCCCCTGGGAGATCATGTGGACAATGAAAGAGCAACTGGAGGTCTTTACCAATATGTCAAAGCAGACCTGTGACACCTTGGTGAAGAACTCTCACCTGCTAGCAAAGCTGCAGCAGGCCAACTTTGATGTTCTGTTAGCTGACCCCCTGTCTGTAGGTGGGGAGCTTGTAGCAGAAATCCTAGAGATCCCTTTTGTCTACAGCTTCCGCTTCTCTGAGGGCAATGTGGTAGAGCGGCTGTGCGGTGGGCTCCCATCCCCAGCTTCCTATGTGCCTGCCAGCACAATGGGGCTGACACACCAGATGTCCTTTATGGAAAGACTACAGAATTTCCTCTTTTACATTTGCATGGATTTATTTTTTATGAAGTTTTGGCGAGATGAATGGGATGGGTACTACAGTAATGTCTTAGGTAAGGCAGCTGTTGAGTGGTTTCTTTTCTTGCATAGGTTGTGGCTTTTGAATGCTTTGGGACCACCATGCTGTTGTCTCAAAATACTCCTTCTCAAAGGCCAGCAGAGGTGGAATCCTGAAGTATCTTGCAACTGCATAGTGCACAATGCTGAGTCCGAGTTCAATTCTCAGCAGTGAATGCTGTCACCTTTCCCTTTCATCCACCATTCAAAGTTTGAAATAGTCTCTTTAAACTACATATGTACCTAAAAACTTTGCTCCAACATAGTACAACTCAGGCATGATTCAATATTTAATAAATAAACCTTTTAGTTCAATGGACTTTGAATCTTGTCCAGGGTATCTAAGTTTAGGCAGATAATGAGTGAACAGCAAACACAAGGGCATCTCTTCTGTTGCTGACCAATCTTTTCCTGCATTTGCAAAGAATGCCTTCATGCTTTGAAAACTAGTCCCTCTTCCCTGGATTGAATTTTGAATACCACATAAAAACTTAATTACACTTTTATATCACTCATAATGCAAACTTGATTTTCACTTCAGCAACTTTGTAACTGACTCATTGCTCTTTAATTTAAATATAAAGGAAAAATTACTGGTGCAATTATTATACTGATCTATTAGTATAAGAAGATGCCCTACAGATAATTTTTATCTTGCTGTATATTTAGCTTGATTCCTGCTTGCTTTAGACTAGCTTTGGAAAACTATTTATCAATATTTCTAACCCTTTTACTCCTCAGTTTCACTTTGTGGAGAAAATACTGCAAAGCCACTAAATGAGTCACCATTTGAAAAATTTTGTTTAGAAACTTTCCTCCTCATCGACAGGTGATCATCACTTGGAGATTCATTCATTTTGTATTTGGAACTAAATTTTCTGTGATTGTTCTCTTCCCTGAGTGTTCTCTGTGTTTTTACTACAAGCACAGGTAATAATTCAGCACTACAAGAATTGCACTTCTATATTAGATACTAAATGCTTCTTGCTTGTATTTCTCTAAAGTAATCATGAAGGTTCAAAATCCTTTTAAGAATTCTACCGCCTTGCTCATGGCCACCTGCTAAAGCTGAACACATGACAGGGCAAGGAATAGATCCAGATTTGTAGATGTTTTCCTTTTATGCATGGTTTGATAGGCTACACTGATTGGGAATGCCAAAAGACAAAGGTAAGGCTCCTGTTTCACAACCTAGAGCAAACAAGGTCACTCCCATGCATGTTGTAAGCCTCTTGTACCTTGTCCACAGGAAAGCCCACAACCCTGTGTGAGACGATGGGGAAAGCAGAGATTTGGTTAATCAGAACATACTGGGATTTCGAATTTCCACGCCCTTTCCTGCCCAACTTTGAGTTTGTTGGAGGACTTCACTGCCAGCCTGCAAAACCATTACCAAAGGTATCCCAACTTCATTCTGCCATTGACTGGTTTGTTACAGAAACTGTTTCTCTCCCTGATAACCATGCAAGCCATGTCCTGAGAAAGCTCATTCTTAAAGAAGATGCTCTGGTGCTGCTGGGCAGCAAGGAACTCTTTAGCATCCATATATACTTGTCCAAACTAACAGCTGGTTTTTAGACTGTTGACTTAAAAGAGGATAGCTGATGTTAGCAAGGGGTAATAGAGTGTCAGTTTTAGGAAAAATAGGTGCTACCTCTTGGTACTTAAATGTAATATTTAATTCTAAGACACAGACTTGCAGCCCATGATAACATTGAAATACCTGATGCCAGAGGGCACTGTGGCAAGACAAATTCTTTAGGTAAAATGGGGTCAAAACTTGCAGAAATAGATGAATGATAAACACTTTTTCTATTGTACCTTAGTTTAAGACATCTTAAAGGGAGTAAAACACTGAGCATCTCCAGCGTATGCTCTGCTGTGAACTGCTATATTCAGGTGGAATTTGAAACTCCCAAATACTGAAGATGACAACATGACAAGCTCTGGTGTAGATTATCGTTCCTGGAGGAGCCGTGGAAAATACAGGCCATCTTCAGTGCAAGTTGTATACTAAAAGAAACCTTTAAATTCTCTTCCTTAGCTTAGGGAAAATGGATAACCATTCTCTTGTGCATGTTACTGCTCCAGTTCACATGCCACTAATTAATAAAAGGATCAGGGAAACCTATTGGTCTGATTTGTAGAAAATGTTTTGAGTAATGTGGTGCATTGTAAGAAATGAGAACTGTCTGACTAGCAAAGTGACATGACACCACCAACTTGGTGAATCTGTGATCAGGATGCTGAAACACCCTCTCAGGTTTTCAGCAGAGTAATGCAAAGTATTTGTTCCAGGAAAATCCAGAACCATGACCATGCTAAGGGAGAGTTTCACAGAGTGTGGCCTGCTCATGATAATGCCAGGATTCATTCCTGCTGCTGAAATATATCCTTTCAACTTGCTTTCAAAAAGACAAAGAATCTGTCACCTGTCTCTACTTGTCTTGCTCACCACTGGGGAGAAACACCGTTTCCCACAGGGCCAGGCCTGTCTTTGTCAAGCCCTTCTGTCAGGAGGTGCTCACAGCACCACAATTTCCTAAATAAGCTGAAAAGGTTATGCTCTCTATTCACAGAAATCTGTGTAATCTGCATTGTGTAATTACCCCTGGTGTGTTTTCTGCCTCTCCTAGGAAATGGAAGAATTTGTTCAGAGCTCAGGGGAACATGGTGTCATTGTATTCACTCTTGGGTCGATGGTCTACAACCTAAGTGATGAAAAAAGTAATGTGATCGCCAAAGCCCTCAGCCAGCTTCCACAAAAGGTGAATTTCTTTTCAAGCTTAAAACAAGTTGCCCTGTTGCCTTGCTTTTTTCACTCTCATTGCTCTCAGTAAGCCTTTTATGTTTGGAGTGGCCCGTTCTTTACCTGCATCCCTGATGGATATGATACAGACAGGAAGCTGGGCTCTCTCAGAGGGGCAGACTGCTGAGTTACTTTGTGGGGTGTTCTGCTGTTTCACCTCCTCTGAACCAAATGACACGGAAGCAGGTCTACAGGGCAAAAACATTACTCCATGCACTTTTTATAATTAGCACATAATAACCCATCAAAGAGTTCAACTGGAGCCAAAGCTATTTGAATTACTGGGAAAAGGCACGAGGGTTTGAGATAAACCTCTAAATTACATGTAATAAATGCAGAAATGCATACCACATATACCACGTTTATCTTATTTTTCCTTTGTTCAAGGTCCTCTGGCGGTACAAAGGGAAAAAACCAGAAACTCTGGGCTCTAACACCAGGATTTATGACTGGATACCACAAAATGACCTGCTTGGTGAGACTGATTCTATTTGGGATGGATTGCACCCTTGGAAAAACTGTTTCCTTTGTTTTTCCACTAGAATGGTTAATTCAGGCAACAGAACCATGTAACACTTGTGGATACACTTCATTTCACAGCCTAAACTGCAGAACTTTGCTCTTGGGAGCCTTAGTTTCCTAAAAGGTTCTGACTTAGAGAGCTTGGTGGCACTTGTCTGGAAGGGCTCAAAAGCACCCACAGGCAGGAGTAAATACCAAAATAGAGATGTACTCTGGAGTTGGATTTGGCACCTGCAGTTCATCTCCAGGGCTCATTCTTCAAAATGCTTGACCTAAGGAAGGCTGAAGCACAGGGCTTTTCTGAACCTGATACTGTGTGAAAACTACAACTGCACCATAGCAGAAGGGCTGAAGTAACTGTGGGGCAGTGTGGAGGGACATGCTGATTCACATTTTGTGCTAAAATATGTATGACTGTGTGAAAGCTAAGTGTGCAAGCTCTGCTGCTGATCCAGAAGCCAGGGTTGTTCCCTTCTCTAGCAGTGCACTGGGCCCTCTATGCACAGCTCTCTAGAAGAATGCAGTTTGCCACAGCTGCTGTAACATGCACCTCTCCTTCCCTGTTCCAGGCCATCCCTTGACTAAGGCCTTTATTACACATGGTGGGACCAATGGGCTCTATGAAGCCATCTACCATGGGATCCCAATGGTTGGGATTCCCATGTTTGCTGACCAGCACGACAACATTGCTCACATGGTAGCAAAAGGAGCTGCAGTTCAGGTGGATTTCAACACAATGAAGACGCAGGACCTGGCTGATGCAGTGAACGCAGTCATTTACAATTCCACGTGAGTTTTTTTCTTGCCTTACAGTAGGCTAAGGGTATTAAAATCCTGGGCTGTTGATGTGAGAAATTCTGCTGGCTCTTCTGGGAATGGAAGACGCAGAGTAGCTGAAGCTTGGATTTCATATGAAAACCACCTTTCCTTTCTGAGAATCAGCATTTCTCAAAAAGGAGAAATAAGTAATTTGGTTTTCCTTATACCGCATTTTATGAGTGCTTTGAGAAAAATAGTTCTTGGAAAGTTCAGAGGAGCTTTTGAGAGTTCTCTGCTAGTGTAAATCCTCTGGAGGGTCTGAATGACAATTCTAATTTTATTAGGTCTTAGCTGCCTTTATTCTTAACAGTTATTTCTCCTACCCTGACTTAGCAGTATCCTTAGGTTATCATATCTATCAGTCACTTGGAGGGGAAGAAAGCCCAGCAGCTGGGCTGGGCTTAGCAAGGGATCCCTTGCTAAGGATAAGACCACTGACAAATGGATTGGAAAAATGCAGAAGTCCTCAATCTTTAGCAGCTGTCCCATCCATTGTGAAGGGCAGTTATTCCTTCAAGTAAGAACCTGCAAATTCCTGAAGCAAACAGACCAGCACAGATGGAGGTATCTACTATCTGAGGGAGTCAGCCATGGAGGAGGTGATCTGGAACAACCATGGATGGCAGCTGGTACCTGTGGCCTCCCCAGCCTTCCCCTTAGTTTTATCACTGAGCCATGACACTGTAGGGTCTGGGATCACCTTGGGTCACAGGGGGAACAGCTTTCCTTGCTGTGTGCCAATCCTTGTCCAGCCCCAGCCTCCTTGATGGTGGGGTGGTGTGAGGGCCTGAAAAGGCCTTGACTTGGTGTAAGCTCAGCAGTAAGAAAACATTCCTGTTTTATCAACATTGCTTCCAGCACAAATCCAAAAAATAGCCCACACCAATAGCTACTATGAAGAAAGTTAACTCTATCCCAGTGCAAATCAGCACTCTGTTATAATGGAGCAGAAATGCTGCAAATGTTTCCATGTTTGTTTTCTTTAAGGAATATCTGGAATAATTTTGAGTAACTTTTTTTTGCAAAATACTGGCTTTCTCTATTACTATTCTTGACCCAATTTTATGCATACAGGAATAAATTGGACCAGTTTCAAATATATTTAAATAAGATTGATGAAAGTAAAAGCTTTCTTGAGGAAAGTCTACCTTCCTCAAGAGGACTGCCAGGTACTAAATGATTTATTTCAGGAATAAGTGATTTTTTTTTTCCCAGGTATAAGGAAAATGCTCTAAAGTTATCCAAGATACAGCATGACCAGCCTGTTAAGCCTCTGGACAGAGCTGTTTTCTGGATTGAATTTGTCATGCGTCACAAAGGAGCAAAGCACCTGAGACCAGCTGCTCACGATCTCACCTGGTACCAGTACCACTCCCTGGATGTTCTGGCATTCTTGTTCACCTGTACAGCCACTATTGTCTTCATTCTTTTCAAGTGCTGCCTGTGTTGCTGTAGAAGATGTGGCAGAATTGCAAAGAGGAAGAAAGAATAGACACCTTGTTCCCAGCAGCAGTTTTCTTCTCCTAGGCTGATTAAGCAAGGCATTTATGCACATTCCTTGGTGAACAAGTTTATTGGGATATGCTTTAAACTGGGCATATCATGAATGCACCACAACAAAGCTGTTGTGGGGGAGAGCTGCTTGCTTAGCCAGCAAATTCTTTCTGGTCTAAATAAGATTGAATTATAGCTGCTTTATCCCTTGGGACCATGTTAGCTGATCCCACATGGTCCTTGCCATGCTAATTGTTGCTCTAAAGTTTTCAAATATCTCAAATATTTTGGAATATTTCATAAATTCAGCCTTGCCCTGTGTGGTACTGTGGGTCTGCAACTAGGCTCCTTATCCTAACTCTGTCCTCTCCTCTAGTGTCATGCAGGCTTGATCACTGATTCACAACCAAAATGCCTCCTCCCCTGTCAGGAAAAGCTCTCCAGATTGGACAATGAATCCAAGATTATGGGCTCCTAAAAAGCACCCATCTGAAGGGCCACGATCATGAAAACTGGGAGCTGCAAGTGGCAAATGCCCTGGCTACTTGGAGGCTGAGGGGAGACTAGAATCCCAAGAGCATAAAAAAAAAAAAAAAATTGGTTCCTGGGAACCATTTCTCTTTTCCAGGCAGTCTGGAATTCCTACTGCACAGGCCATCATTCTAATTGCAACACTGCAGGGGTGTGAAAACCACCTCTGTCAGGAACTTGCCAATCTTAATCCCCAAAAGCCTCTGAGCCATGCTAATTGATAAATGCAAGAAAACATCTAGAGAGGGAATTTGAACAGAGGTAACATTCCATGTGGGAACAGCACAATAACCACTTGCCTTGCCTGAAAAGTTGGAGAGAAAATAGTGCTGCACTTCTTCAGGTGTTAAAGATGCCTGTAAAATGCTGCTAGTCCAGGCCTTCTGTTCTAGGTAAGGTTATTTCACTGCTGTGCCAGCTTACTCAAGAAAAACCTGCTAGAATTTTAACTGATATTTTTAAATACTCGGGAATTATTTTCAAACAAAACATGATTATTTGTTTACATAATAAAATTCCTTACACCACATCAACTGTTTTTATTAGCATTGTCATGTTTCAACATCTGCTTAAACTTCTTCATACGACATGTACAAAAACTCAGCCATTTCCAAACTAAAGAGGGGTTACATGAAGATTGCTGCATCTCATGGCAATTTCTGGTGCACTGTTCCTGCTGTCATGATGGGATCATAACCAGGAATATGTACAGTCAATAGAAAGGGCCCAGATCAGACACTAAGGCCCCAGATCAGAAAGGGGTTGCTGTAACAGTTCAGACAGCCAGGTGGGTGCCTAGGCACAGCTCCATCAAGCTGGATCACTATAAGCCCCTGTCACCCAGTTGCTGAGATGTCAGTTTAGGTGGCACAAGGCCAGCAAGCCCCCCAGCACACTTCAAAGGTCCTGGTCAGACAGCATAGATGGGAAAAGCTGGACAAAGTTGCTGCAGAGTCGCTGTCAGGAGGTGCTTTGTTTCTGTAACCTACTCAGAGAAATTTTGTTTATCTAGTATTGAATTTTATCTAGAATTGAATTTTAAAAGTAAACAAAAAGTAAACAAACAATCCCAAAAAAAAGCTCAAACAAAACCAACATCCCTCTCTTTATTTTACAGTCTGTATATAATGCAGAGAGATATCAAAGTATGAGGGTGGTCCATGATGCATTTTTCCAATTAGACACAGAATGGATTCTAAATCTGACAGACTGATCTAATCCTCCAGCTAGCAAGCAATACCTCTCTGCACAATAAAATGTGTTGAGGTGTGGGCCTGATATTTCAGACTAAGAAATATCAGGCCCACATTGAGGAACCCAAATACATATTCAGCCTCTTGTACTGCTTAAAGAATGCAAATGTACCTTGGAGGTCTAACTTTTTGTTTAACACGTGTAGATGTTTAATGTGATTGTAGATTAAAATAAACAGAGCACAAATTATTGCCAGATCAAAAAAACACATTTCCACAAATGCCACACAGTGGCCAGTCCTATTCTGACTTTCATAAAAATAGCTGGAGCACCCAGCAGGGTAGAGCTGGAGGTGTTTAAAGCACGGTCTGGATTCGTTACGCAAGAAGACACTGAAGAAAGTTTATGAACAAGCCCACCAAGGCAGTGCTACTCTTAGAAGTTTTGGAAAGTTGGAGATTGCTGGATAAACTGAAGAACTTTAACTACAAGTTTTAGGGTTTTTTTTCCCCCTCTCACAGTTTTAACATTGGCATTTAAATATTTGCTAAAATACTTGGTTTAAATGTTTGTTATTTAAGAGAAGTAACAAATGATCACTACAAAGAACACACGTGCAGACTCGTGGATCTTGCAGGACTAACACATTCCTGAGACAGGTACGTTGTGGCTGAGGAGAGCTTCTCAACAGCTTGAAGAACATATGATTAAGCTGAACATATACAGCCTTAACAACTCTGATGAGCTGTAAGAGTTATTGGTTACTTCACTAAGGAAACAGAAATGCGATTACCTTTTATATCAGCAGTCCTTTTCCTAAGTTCAGGCTTCAAGATCAATTTCACTTACCACAAAGAACATTTGAACTATTTCTGAACATAAATCTTTTCCTAGAACTGCTAGCATCTAGCAAAGCTGTCATGCTTAGAAAACCAAGAAACCCGACACGGAGTTTTAAACATTTCAATAGTTACCAATTTATTTTTATAAAAAAAAAAAAATGGTAGCAATGTAGAATACAGCAATATTTTCTGGTTCCACACACGCAGGTTGTGAACATTCCAAGCAATGTGTACATTTTGGAAAGAGACTAGACAAGAGAATTGACCAAAATGTTACTGAACAAAGGAAGATTTTTAAAAAAGGCTAAAATTCAGGTATCAATAGTGTCTTCTTAATATTGCTTTCCTTACTGAAGACTGAAAAAAAACCACTTGACTTCACAGATAGGGTTAAAAAAATGGGGGGGGGAAGAGGGGGGAAAAAAAAAGGCTGCTACAACACTGCCATACCGTCAAAAAAAGAAAAAGAAATCATACTTCAATATTTGCATACTTGATAGCAGCATTCTCCCATCGAACCATATGAAACTACAGGAAGAAAACATNAAAAAAAAAGAAAAAGGCAGTTATCCATCAGTATTCAAAAACCTAGAATGAAGTCACTAAGTAGATGAACACTTATTGAGAATTAATCAATATCTACATTCTTAGCTGCTTCCAACTATGTTCCAATAGAAACATGAAGTTGAGTGTCAGCTTTGTGTATTTTATTTTTGGCCTATTTGAGTTTTTCCAGTTCATAGTTCACTGCATGCTCGGAATAGAGAGGGTCATTATAAATCCTTCTACACAATGAACTTTAAGTAGACAGCTGAAAATAAAAGGTACTACTTGTAAACACACAAAAAAATACAAGCTTTTTTTTTTCAAGTGAGCACTGGTTCCAGATAGATTATCTTCGGTATCTACCTCTTTCACCTCTGTCTCTGTCCCGGTCACAAATCCTCTCTCTCTCCCTCTCCCGATCCCGGCCTCTGTCACGTTCTCTGTCTCTCCGATTATCTCGAGGCCGGTCGCGCTCCCGCTCTCGGTCCCTTTCCCGGGGCCGGCTTCTCCGACCGCTGACAACGGCTTGTGTGCGGCGAAGGAAGTCGTCTACTCTCATGTCATAGTCGTGCTGTGATGAAAGGACAGCTCTGCTATTTTCCTGCCCAGATTAGAATTCCCTCCCTTATCTATAGGGCTGCCTGTAACTCTTCAGAAAGCCCAGTATTTAAAAAAAGACAAACCCAACCAAACAAGTGTCCAGTATCCATGTGCACCATCTGGGGTTCGGATGCCGGACACCAGCAAGACACCTGAAAGCTAAGGAGCCTTTCAAGCCAGCAAACAGGAATTTAATACACTGCTCTGTTTTCTAATGTGCTTGTAAGAAGTCTTTCAACAAAAATCTGCTGATAAAGTAATTTGTTGCCCATGAACACAAGTAAATTTACAAGCATGTCCTTATTCAAACTGGGCTTCAGCAAGAAAATGTTCACAAGTGGACAAGCTGGAAGCCAATTTAAGCATACCATTCAGTTTGAGAGTCTGAGAATTTTTCATTTCTACCTCACCAGGCAGAGAAAGGCTTTTCACATTTGCTGGAAATGTGAAAATGTGACTACACTACATTTGTCTAGTCAATCTAAACAACTCTAATGCACACCATAAACGTGCTGTTTATCACAGCCAACAAAGCTCTGGCTAGGCTACCCCGGGACCCCAGATTCCTACTCCAACCTGCAGATTTGCATTCCCTCTGTGTGGACACTTACTACTCGTTTGTCTCTGTATCTTGCTTCATGGGGTACAGGATGATGTCCTGAGTATGGAGGGTGAGCTTGAGGTGGAGGTGCATGGTGCTGATAGTAAGGGTGGTGTGGTGGTTGCTCCATACCTGGATATGGTGGCTACAAGAAAGTTACAGGAAGTTTGTTGAAGCAAAGGAATGCCCCCAAAGAGTGCATCATTCAGATGGAAAACACAGCATCTAAATCAATCTGATCACAGCCTCCTAACTGAACAGCAGACTACTTTCCATTAGGCTGGCATGCTTTACTACCTCTCCACCGTTGCTTGGAGAAGTCTGGTAAACACCCTCCCCACAGCCCAATATCCCTTCCTTCCTTATTTATCTGCTTTAACATAACATTGTAAATAAAACTTCTGCTACTTAAATATGGTACGTTTTGGTTTGGGGTTTTTTAAACCTTTGCATATAAAATGTGAATTCTGTCCAAACTAGTGAGCTCTTACAGAAACAAGTCATACTCATTCCTTTAGAATATGTTTCTATTCTAAATTAAAAAAAACCCCTGACTTTACAAGACAAATTATTTGACAAAATGCTAGCAGACTTTTTTGTTTTGTTTTTTAAACAAGACATATTTTGGCTGATTTCTTCAATTTTGTCAGTCAGAAAGACTGTCCTTTGCCATAGTGCCAGAGCATATTGGCTTGCATTTTTGTTCCAAAGAAAGTTAATGGAACCACTAGATTCTAGGACAACTACTTGGACTGCATTCAGAAGAAGGGAGGAGAAAAAAAAAGGGAGTTTCTGGAAGCTTAACTGTGTTTGAAAGACACTTTTCCTTCCCATCTGGCAACCCTGTTGACTCCCTTCAGCTGAAAAGAGTTGTGTTTCAGCTGAGAAAAATGAGAGGCTATAGAAGCATCTCTACACCTGCCACTGCTTTTTGCTCATTGCCAATACAAACAAGAGCCAAAAGACTCTCATTACAGTTATGCAAAATTAGGCCAGACTTACTAAATACAACCAAAATAACCTCCCTATGACTACTCCTGACATGAAGGCAAAACCACAACTTGTACAAGTGAACTATCTACACAGTTGCAGGTATGTACACTCATGTATCTGCTCATCTGACTGGGAAAAAAAGTGCATTTCAGTGGAGGCTGTAATACAGGAAGACTTATTTTAATTAGGTTGTGCAGCACATTTTGCTCATTTCCTGCATGCTTCATTGCCACAGCCAAAAGCAAGCCACTGCACAACACTAGAACCCAGCAGCCCATTCATTCCATGAACCTCTTCAAACAAGTCCACCTGTCTGATGCATTTGTTGTTCCAGAGCCAACTACCATGAAAATTTAGCAGAATATAGCATGTAATCACACCCCTCCTAGGGTCTAGGATAAAGGAGGGTTGCGCTATCTCCTCAGAGCTTACTAAGAAGGCCAGACTACAGTTGAGAGTAAATTTCAAAATACTTGCTATCAGTATTTTTCCCCTAAAATTTTACACTGAGCAAAGACAGACTTTAGGAAAAGTGAAGAGTTGAGAGCACACTGAATATGCCAGGCTCTATTAGGGGGAAACAAAAAGAAGCTGTATGCTAAGGAGAAAAGTCAAATTCAACAAGACACAAACCATTCCTTGCCATGGTGGTGGTGGTCCCATGTTGTGGAACTCCCTCACGTAATCATTGTAGGACTAAAATGAAAGACAGTAATATTAAAATTTGTGTTGAGTGTTCTTTGGAGTGCAGAAAGCTGAATATAAAGCTCCCCAAAAACTTACATGCAACAACTTACCCCATTTAAAAATACATCTCGTCGAACTCCTGAAAATCGTCTGTTGGGAATAAAAATTTGTAGAACTAAATCCAACTTATCCATGCAGACAAGTTACCAGGGCATAAAATGAATAACATGAACACACCTTACCTGTCTACTTCGGGATATCTGGGATCCTTTATATACCCTGTTCGAACATCAAGCAGTATTAATTCAATTCACCATCTCATCTTAACCATCTTAAAAATTATATTCATTAAAAAGTGTCCGTTCATTTTGTGTCAGCTACAAAATAATGTCTACCTGCCATTACCCTCGCTTTAAAAATAACTTTTGAAAACTTACAGCTTCTAATAGAAAATGCAAAGCAGTAATATAATGTAATAACAAAAAAGTGACATTGATAAACCCATAAGAACTTGCACACAGTACCAACAAATATGCAAGAGGGAAACTGTGCAAATAATGACTTGAAATTTGGTCAAATGAATCAGGAATGCACATGAATTTAAAGAGTACTATTTCCAGGCAGTTAGCATGTGGCTGTTATTACTTCCTAACTGTGTATTCAGTAGAATGTGTTCATCTGGGCAACTCCTCAAGCTCATTTCCTTGTATGTTTTGGATACAATGCCACACAGGAAATTAAAAACAAAACTAAGAAGTATCTGGAAAAGCCCCACAAGGCAAAGAATTCTTACAGCTTCCGTAAATCCCTTTAAAAAGGTCAGCAGAATGGTACAAAACACCAGCCATGCTTGTGCTAAAATAAAATAGTGCTTGAGCTTCATGATTTTTAAAAAATCTTGTTCTGTTTTTTAAACAATTGCCTTAGAAAGATGCAGAACAGCAACAACACTTTTTGCATGAAAGAATGTAGGCTTTGGAGACAAGCTGGACAGAGAAAGGCATATTTGTAACAGTTTTAAAAATCTAAGACTGAAATAGCAGAATGTGCTTTTCTAAGAGATGTGAAGCACAATTTGGTAGACTAAAAGTGACAATTTCTTAATAGCTGCTTTTTGAAGAAAAAAAAACAAACAACAAACTGCACTACCACTGTAAACATTTCTTTCTAGGAAGCAACAAATTTCCCTTCATCACTAGATCCTCTTGTACAATGCAGTGCAACATCCCCCTCCCTAACCCATGTCAAGCTTGTAAAAAAAATTCTCTCTGAAAACATAACTGAATGTCTATCATCATCTCCACAGAAAGGTTGCTAGTCAAGTAGTCTCAGCTAACATTCCCAGGTGGAAATTTCTCAAACATTTTCATTTGATGATTTGCATCACGATCTATTCTTGTGCCTAAATTAACACAGCACTGATTAGGATCATTCACAACAATGTACTCAATTCAAGACTCTTGGAAAGGGCTCAGCCTAGGTTAACTCAGCTCTCAAACCAGTGAAACAGCGTCACTGACTTCTGTGAGAGGTGGGTTAAAGCAGTAGGCAGCACTTGGAACAAGTTTTTTATATCCCAGCTATATCAGTATTTTATTTTTGAAATAACAAGGGTATGCTAAAAGAGAAAACATTTGTGAATTGGTGCACACAAATCTTCATAGTAAGATATTAACCTGGTCTTTGGTGAAACTCAGGGGGATAGTCAATCCTTGGTTTCTTTCTGCTGTTATGAATATCATAATCTTCTGGTCGACGCCTACATAAATTAGATATCAAAGATTAAACAAGGTTGCTTGAAGCATTCGTCACAGCAGAATAACTCACAGGAATAGTCTGAGCTGCCCAGGATATCAATGTAATCATTTTCAACTCTATTTGCTTCAAAATATTCTACAGCTGAACTGAAAGAATCAGAAATAGTTCAATTACATACACTCCACTGTTACTTTCTGTCTACGGGAACTCTGGTAGTTAAGGAAGGAACTCTACCCAACTGTACCTTCATATCAAGGAACAAATTTGTCTAAACCAAACTCAAAGTTAGGCATTAACATTATACTTTCCACATTACATTTTGAAACAAGCTATTGGACAACAAAATAATTTCACAGAACATTGCAGTCAGAGGATATGAAGACTACTCCATTTGATAGCTATAGGGTAAAGAGTTATTTAAAAGATCTACTTCCGTAACATTTATAAATAAAACTCTGCATGCTTTGTGAAATTGCAACTTTAACTGACTTTCATAGTTGAATAGGCCAATTATAATATTTCTAATAATTTCTGTTCTAAGCAATTCATTAGTAATGCATTGATGCATTTTACAATTTAATGACACTCAAGCTTCCTAATAAATAAGGCTCTTTTCTATAAAAAATGCTCTTTGACGGAAGAGATGTTAGGAACTCTGCTCTTCCTTATAAAGTTACATTCCAGTTGCTGTTAGGCTCAAAAAAAGAGCTGACAACTGGCTGCTTATTTTGCTCCAAGGTACATAAACGTTACTGTACCAGGAGACTCCAGGGCTAATGTAACAGTGTTTCTAAACACAAAGCAGCTACAAAACCATTCCCTTCCCACGCCCCTCCCCCTCCCCAACAGTATAATTCCTTATGACAAGGCAGTAACACTTACTTAAATTGCTTAATTACTGTGCAACTTGCTGGCTGAGTAACAAGCTTATATATAGCTTTTAGTTTTATAAATAGTGACTTCTCCCTCCCTTCCCCAACTTCAGTGTTTAAAGCCCACCATACCCAGTCACTAAGCTTTTTAAAATGAAAGCAGATTCTTTAGTATGAGCAAAAAGCCCAAAAACCAAAGCAGTTGCATCTACAGCAAATTCAAAGAAAATAAAAGCTGGTGTAAAGAATAAACATACCGCTTTCTTGTAGTTTTGAGAGTGCATTTACGACCGGTATAAAATATGATAGAAACAGTTCATATAGTAGTCCAACTACTGACTTTAAGCTGTAAGCCACATACATAAATGGAGGCCCTGGCAGGCTTGAGAAGGTGTGGTGGTGTTATATGTATAGTTTGCAGTCCATTGCAAAACCTTCACTTGTATATACTTTATTGCACTGGAAACCTCTTAGCTTAACTCCAAAAGCCATCTTGGTGTTCAGTCCTTTAAAGCCAAAAATGGGGGGGCGCTGCCAGGTTTCCTCCTACCTACTCGTTACAGTGTCCTTTTTTTTTTTTTTTTTTTTTTTTTTTTTTTTTTTTTTTTTTTTAAAAGCTCAAGGAAATGGGGACTCTTGTTGGGGCTCTGTACCTACCACAGGACGTTTCCACAAAAAGGAAACTTAACCAAAGGTTTCAGCCCACACCATACATCAGTCTGTATGCAAAGTGGCTACCACGGGGAAAAGGTGTTTGGCAGAAGGGCTAGTATCAGTTCTTTGCAAGGACTTCTCCAATTCTGTAACAAGTTATACCCCCTTTTTTCTGGAAAATGATGTTAAGTTCATATAGCAGTGATCAATAACCATGTCGATCCTCTAAAAATACTTTAAGTCCACAGGTACTGCCAGCATCTGGAAAGGTTGTATAAACAGACACAGCAACAGCCATTCTTTTTGGTTTGTTGCCGGGTCTCCAAGGGCCACTCGATCCCTTTTGGAAAGAACCTACTGTTTTCAGAAGCTCAGCAAGATGTGTGAATTCAGTGGTTACATGTTAGAGAATATTTGGCAATAGGGTTAACACATCACGGTGACACAATTTGAAACAGTCCCAATAATGCTCCTCTTGAATATCAAAATAACTTAAATATTTTATCCTCAAAATGAGGCGGCATCTTCTGCAAAATTCTAAGTGATCCTTATAAAAGTCCCACATTTGATAAGGCTTATCCAGAGACACACCTGAAAGAAAAGGCTTTTACAAGATATTAACACATTTTTGGCATATAAATATTTCCTCCTCTCCATCTAGCCTGCTCATAATCAAGCCAAGCTTACCTACAGCTAGCATTACACGTTGCATTAGCTCAATAAATGATCTAGTCTAAACTAGAGACAGAACTTTTTTCTGCAAAAGCAAAGATCCCCATTTTCCTCTTGCAAAATGACAGACCGGGGAACCATGTGAAATCCTCAATGAAGCCACAAACTTGTCCATGCAGCTTGATTTGAGGATTTTCTCTCTTCTTTATCGCAGGGAAAGCTTTGACGAATCACATTCCTCCATCACGTTATTCTGACACATGTGCCTATTATCAGTCCAAAGAACGTTTCTAACCTTCCCACGTCCCGAACGGGGTCTCGACGGGATGGGCGTCCTCTCGATCGGGGTTGTGAGTGCATTCTTCTCTTGTGCCTCATTTTATGAATGACTTGATACAAGTCAATACTTTCATCAGGAGGGAAGAGAAGACAAAGTTGGGTTCCACATTCCGGCTCAATTTCCTAGAATTAGTTAGAAGTTCAGTAGTGGTTCATAAACTGAAGAAATGAAATTCTCCCCAAATACACGGACAACATACATATAAGGAAAAAAAAAAAAAAAAAAGGACACTTCAAAGAGATTTCAGTATCACCAGAGACAGCAAAATGCACTTACGTTACCTTTCACTCTTTAGGCACTACTTAGAATTTTCATTAAATATTCCAACACTTTGGGTAACCATATCTTCCCATGAGACACACAGGCCACATCACTGTTTTGCTATAAAATCAGAGAACTGTTTTTCATCACAAAGAAAATTATCACCTATTACAGAAAGAAAAGTGACATACGTAGGAAAAAAAATCCATCCCAGCTTCACATATAAAGCCATGGCCTGATGAAGTTGACTACTACCACCCAGTAGGAGTTCTTCCCTGTATGGTAGACAGGTCCATGAAAATACCAACTCAATGTCTGACCGCAGTCAAAACAACGAGTTTGTGTGTTCAGGGCTATTAGGAAAGGAATATTCATTCTATCACGCTGAAAGTTCATGTTCCACCCACACCTTAAATACTGGGTGCAGTTGTGCCCCTGAATCTCAAAAAATAGGGGGACAATAGAAATGGAAAAGCTTCAAACCAGGGCACCAAGAAAAACAGAATGCGTGCAACAATTCCTACATGGAACGACCGAGCAGGTCGGATCCCCCCAGCCTAGATTAAAAGATAAATATGCAGTATAAGGGGAACAAGATGGAGATGATGGGACTGTTGAACACCACAAGCTGTCTGGAGGAGAAAGGGACAGACACCAACTTGCTGACTCTCTCTTCCAGTACAAGAACTTGGGCCATCAAATAAATCTAGCAAGAGCCAGGTGCAAAACAATCCCAAAAAGTGCTTCTTCAAACTGGTGACTGCAGGCCTGCAGACCACCTTCCCAAATTATATCCTAAAGGCAGAATTTCAGTGTATGCATCCTCAGAAGAAAGATCCATTCAGAATTGTGCAAATATAAATGGATAAATGACAACCACTTCAGGAAATAACCAGACTTGAAAAGCAGAGAGAGCAAGCATCAGACCACATGCTTGTCCAGAACATAACAGTACAGCAATTTGATGAAAAAAGCTGAAACCCACATCCAGATTGCAGGTCTACTGTGAACAAAATACTAAAAAAATTACTTCCTTGACCATTTAACAGAAGCTAAGTTAACTGAAATCCCTTTTTCGGTTTGTTTTTTTTTTTTACGTGCACAGTAAACTAAAAACAAGACAAAACAGTTGTTTTTCTCCTGCTACACAACAAAGCAAACATATCTGTGGGTAAAACAATGCAGCATGGAGTTGACATTTTCCATACAGTGTAGAGATTACCTCCCACCTTGTCTTAAGAAAGCGCAACCTGTTATTTTACCCACAGCTTGGGTACGTAATGACAGCAGCAACATACCTGCACTCTGGTATGTATGATAAGACAAAGAGCCAGCCCCACTTAAAATTTGCTTAGCATATATTCTATAATGGGAGTCTATGCTTTAAGCAATACAGTATATATATATAAAATTGCAATGCAGAGCACAACTGAAAATACCTGAACATTTTCTTAAAACCTGATGCTATATGGTTTGCACACCATACAATGCAAGGCACATTACATTTCAAATTGAAAATATCACACAGTTTTGAAGCAAACACTATTTATCATAAAGATGACAACAGAATTGGCACTGTATTGTTTCCTTTTCTTTCTTCCACAACGGCATTAGAAAGCAGCAGAGTGCCTTTGCCACAGCACTCTACTGCAAGTAACTGCTCTAAGAACATTCCTAATCCTCTGCACATTCAAAGCTGGAAGCAATCACTAGAGGATGTCAGTTATAGGAAAAAAGTAAGAATTAACAAACCTGTCCATCGCGTCCAATCTTTACCGGCTTATGTTCGTTCCAAGGATTGGTCAGGTGAGCGGACTTAGTGAATGGCAATTCCCGCCTAAATATGCAAGTGGCACCATTTATAGTTTTGCCTCCATTTTTTAATTAAGAAAATAGTTAAAAATGTATACAGCAGGAGATTACATATAAAATAATCCAGTTATTCTTTGTACTGTCAGGTCTTTGAATATATTCTTATGTTCTACATATTAGTAACTGAAGATTTCACTTTGACTTATTCCAGTAGTAACTAATAGAGTCTGTACAGGCTCTCCTTTTAAAGAAAGTATTTTGATCTTTGTGCAATACTGAGATTGTGCTTATTTATTATCTCACCATCTGAATCCACCGACCAGTCTCTACATGTGGTAGCTCTTGGCACCTATTGAAATAAATCCCTGACCTAACTATGAAACAAGAAGTGCTCTGAGCTGGAGGTGGGAATCAGTAGCTTCAAGAGGACCTTTTCAACACAGATTTTTCTCTAATTCAAAGTCTCACTTTTCCTGTGTTTAGCCTTTCTGGCAGTCTATAGTAGTTGTAGAACTATGTAACATGTTTCACGGGACTGCTGTAATTTTTTTCCTTGTCAGAGATTCAAAGTCTTTTCTTTAAGAACATAATTTTACATTTAACTCAGTTAAATCAATGAACATAATGCTCACGACCTATACATTATGCAATACTTGCACTATTTGTCATTTTGGAACATTAGTATTTTCTTTGTTCAGTCAGATCAAGACAGATTTGTTGTTACATGATTTTTTTTTCTTTTTCATCCACAGCTGTCTATTCAAGTGACCAGTGAGGATAGATCACTGGTTTAATCAAGTTTCAGAAGGATGCTGTGGGCACTTGAGTAACATGTGAAAATGATACTATAAATGCCTTGTTACTAACAGCAACATAAATGCACAATTATTTACCTGCAAATCCAGTCAATTTTAAAGACACCTCCCAACATTTTTGCATTCATTCCTGCAGGCAGCACCCAATGTATAGGTGATCCTCCATGATGGGACTCTGAAGATAATCTTGCAAACCCTAAAGGATTTTGTATGAATTGTAACAAAGATACAAAAGAAAGAGTACTGCACATAAAACTCACGTTCACTCACCTTGATAATAGCTCATTTTTCTTACCTTGGAATTTGCCACTCTCTCTTACAGAAAATATCAAAATAACACTCCTTGCTGATCTAAATGCAGCATTAAGCTTCTTTTCATTCACTGGAAGTGTTGACCATACTCCCTAAAACAGAAAAACACCAACCCCACCACCAAAACATAAGAGTTCATCTCAAATGATTTAGCTAACATAAATATATAATGTAGATGAAGAAAACAAGACCAAATTAGTGTACTGGAATAGAAGATAACAGAAAGAAAAAGATACTGCTAAATTAATTTCCTTCAAGAAATATTTTAGCTTGCCTTGTGCTAGAAGTTTTAAAACACTGGCTTTTTAATGTTTTTTTGAACACTGAAGATGCACTTAGACCATCTATAAGACTCCCACTGTAATTATAATGAGGGGCAGACAACTTAAAAACAGTAAGGGTGGAAATTTTCTTGTATGTTTCAAGTGACTTAGGAAATTTATGTATTATAAAGCACACAGAAATTATGAAAAACTAACAGAATATATAGGAAAAGGTGGGCAGGTAGACTTGAATACAGTATTGCAGATTTGTTGAGGACAGTTTGCAGACTTTGAAACTCTTTCAGTTGAAGGCCAGCAACATAAAAGACACCAGAGTAACACTTCAGATTGGCAAGACAAATCACTTTGTTTAACCTTACACATCTCCTACTGTTACTAAGTAGTATCTTTTCCCTTCCACCAGCCATTATGCAGCCACACACAATAAAACCCAACCTGTTTTAAGGTACCAATGGAGCTAAGATATAGAATAACAGCTTATTGAATTACTCCTCCATCCATCTTCTTCTGAGGCAAACAAGCTTCAGCCTCAGAATGGGATCTACATACCAAGGTCAATGTTCCTTCCCTTGAGCTTTTTTAGTGAAGGTAAGTGTTCATGCCCTATTCTGAACTCAGATCAATGTTTGTCTGATTCTGGTAATTCATTATAGCCACCAGAGAACTATTTGGGGTTTTTGCTAGCTTTCAGTCAGATTACATGGCTTTTGGCTGCTTGTAAAGCCCTGCTGTGAACGAAACAAAAGCACCACAAAAGCGAGTTTCATGGAAGTCCAACGTCAAAGCACTGATGCCTCTACACTGAGAGACAAAGC